>JAAGKR010004071.1:44954-65998 GCA_011419295.1 Clarias macrocephalus
TGAATTATAATATTTGTGTGTTTCAGCTGAATCTCCTCCAGTGTCTCTGATCATCAGTCCCAGCAGAACTCAACACTTTACTGCTGACTCTCTCTCACTGAGCTGTGAGGACCAGAGAGACTCTACTGGATGGACAGTGAGAGGATACACACACAGTGAGACACTGTACAATTGTTCATCAGTTTCAGGACCTACATGTAACATCAGCTCCCTCTCTACATCACACACTGGAGTTTACTGGTGTCAGTCTCAATCTGGAGGACGCAGTCATTCTCTCAACATCACAGTGCACAGTGAGTCTTCATGTAGTGTGTTTTACAGTTAATCTTCTAAACAGTGGTTTTAATCTCATGCAGCTGATCTTTTAACACTTAATAAAGTTTCATTTTTAGTTTAATGCTGATTTTTATGTATGTACATAAGCACTATTCAGATGGGACTAGTTTTACTGGGGGACGTTAGAGAAATTTCTGTTTCACAGAGGTACTTTGTGATTTTAATCCCGCCCGAATCTGCCATGTCTGTCTTTTTCTCACACGACCTCTGTAAAAATTTCAGAGCAAATTACCTACTGTTTTTCAGCAAACCCGGTGGTTATGGAAGTATTATAGTGTCAAAATACCTCAAAGAATTTGTAAGACTGAAAAATAATGAAGATTGTATTTTTAACACTTGAAAAAAAATTTAACAGCAATTTAGTAACTTGAATATTTTTGCTTTGCATTTTAAATACTTGAATTAAATATTTTCATTTGAAATATACAACCACAATAAATTGTAGTGGCAAAAATTTCAAACATTGTAAATGCTCTAAGGATTTTTTTCAATTCAGATTAAATTGCAATGCAAAAAAATTCAAACAGTTTTTTTGTAACAAGTCTTTTTCAGTTCATGTAATTCAACCTGCTATTTTGCTTTGAGGAATTTTGGCACTATTATACTTCCATAGGCGGTCCTCTGAGAAATCTAATCCCGTCCGAATGCGAATGTCTGTGTTTGCCGAAAATGTTTTTTTCTTGTGTGTTTTGGTCAACGTGGACTACCATACAATCTCTAGCGTGCCGGTATTCAAGTTTCTGCTTTCTTTGCTCCAGTAGAAATCCTCATCCTTAATACGTGGTCTTGTGGAACGCCCACATGTAAAGCACAGACATGCCTACCTCCATAATAATCACGGAGATATGAGTCCCATCTGAATCCATACATGAAATGACAGACATCGGCTGAAAAAAAAATTCAAACTCAAATGTCCCCCAGTAAAACTAGTCCCGACCGAATAGTGCTTTAGACTGAGTATATTTTAGATTTACTTTTTGTTTCTGTTACTAGAATGATATACTAGAATGCCATACATGTCTCTTTCCTGCAGATGGTGATGTGATCCTGGAGAGTCCTGTCCATCCTGTAACTGAGGGAAATCCTCTGACTTTACACTGTTTATATCGCAACACAAAGATCTCAGACTCTGGTGCTGATTTCTATAAAAATGATTCAGTTCTCCAGAAGCAGACTACAAGAGAGATGACCATCAGTAGTGTCTCAAAGTCAGATGAAGGTTTCTACCACTGTACACACCCAGAGAGAGGAGAGTCACCCAAAAGCTGGGTTTCAGTCAGAGGTGGGAATAAATGAATAATTCATTATTTTGTTCGGTTAAGAATAAAATCACTGTTAAAGGAAGATAATCATTGACAAGAAGGGGAGATTGAAGCCCAACATAGCACTGTTCCTGAAGTTGATTAATGTTTAATAAGAATGCTTCATGATGTTCTTTATTTCCTTAATACCACAGCAAAATTGCAAGAATTACACTGTTTAATTATAAATGAATTACACAAGCATTTAGTTACATTTAGTATCATGTTGCCCAATTGTGACTGTTACTCTCTGTAACTAATAATTTATATCAGAGCTGCCATAAAAATATTCCTTTTCTTATCCGCCTCTCTCTTTTCTCTCTCTCTCTTGAATTAATAATAATAATAATAATAATAATAATAATAATAATAATAATAATAATAATAATAATAAGAGGAAGAAGAATACAATTTTTGAGGAGCCAGAAAGTTAAAAATTCTCTTTCCTGAATGTGTTTTCATGGAAGAAATCACAGGGCTGAAAATAGAGACTCCTTGCATAAACATTAAAATAAATGCGTCCTTACAGAAAATGTTGTGTTAAATGAGAAATATACAATATTTATTTGATAGATTCCATGCATGTTTAATGAAAAAAAATTCTTTTTTTTCTTTAAATTATATTGGGTGCTTACTATACAAGTGCATGTGAATGACCAGTTGCAATAGAAATAACAACATAGTAAAACAAGAGTATTATTATAAACCTGTGATTTGAATAATAATACTGTTTCAGGAATTTACCAGCTCTGTCAGAGAAAATAAAATAAGAACCATGTGACGTGTACAGTAGTGTCTTTGATGTACAATATGGAATTTGTGTACATGTGAGTCTTTATTAGGGTTTTGTACTAGAATTCAATACTTACAATAATTGTTTCCCTACGTATCCCACACTTAAAGAAGCTCCAATGTCAGTGCTCAGACTGATCAGTAGTCTAGTGACGGTCTCTGTGTATCTGCTGTTGTCCATCATTCTGGCAGTGAAATGGTACAGGGCTCGAGGTAAGGACATTTTTATAACATTATTAACTTTAAAATAGTATGGTTATTTTAATGTTTTTGTTTTTATTTGACAGCTCAGACTGAAGGTGAGAACACCCAGAGTCCTGTCATCGAGGAGTGAACCAAGATTATAAAATATTGTCAAGGACTCATATTTGTCCCTTTTTTGTGCTTTTGAGATTCTTATTGTTTTTATTGTTATCATGATTTTGATGTTCATGTTTGTACATTGTGTTATGTATGTCCAAATTTCACTTTAATAAACAACTACTTGTGCTTGCATCCTGCCTCTCCTCCAAACATGACAAATATATAACAATAAGTAAATAAAGAAATACATAAGTGTATGAAAATATACTGTTTCATTTTGTATACCTTTCTTGATGTCAGATTTTAGATAATAAAGATACTCTTACTCAGGCATCTAAAGTGTGAAGTTAAACTTATTATTATGGCCTGCATGTTACAAAAAAAAAATACTTAATTATTTTTAAACATGTTTTTTGTGTGTCTGCTGTTGTTTTTCTTGTTTAGCAAATACTGTACAGCCAGCTGCATACATGTTGCGCTGTGGCCTTCAGCTCTTCTACACTGTTGGGTCTGGTGACTTGTGACTTCATCAATTAAAATGTCCAATAAGATGTAAGGTGCCCCTGTTTGTAAGCTTTCTTAATGGTCCGTGTTATAATAATCATACACACTCAAGATTAATGTCAATTTAATATCAGCTTTTTTCATGGCACAGACAAAAGGTGAATCAACATGATGACAGCATTAACTCTTTGTAGTGTTCATGCTGATGTGATGCTTTGTTTCTGCTAATGCTTTCAGTAAGAGTTCTAGTATTTTTATTTTTTTTTATTTTTGGTTTGTTTGTTTGTTTGTTTTTATATTATACAAATATAATATTTTAGCTGTGGCAACATGTTTGTTGAAAACCACAATAGCAGGTACAGTAGCAATTGCCAAGGTTGAAAAAGGTGAAATAATGATAAAAGTTAATATATTCATGTAAATTTGATTAAATCAAATTAAGTTAATTTCTTTTAGCAAAAAAAAAATTTAAAAAATTATATATATATATATATATATATATATGCAAAATCTACACAAATCCAAAATGTAGCTGAAAGCTATTACTTCATTCAATCTTTATATATCTTTTTGTATACAAATACAAAAGTAGGCTACAGAGGCTTTATGAAATCTTGTCATATGTGATTTATTATAATATGTTGTTCATTTAGACAAATAGGCAAAAATTATTAAATCTTATTATTATGATGATCACATGTAGGCTATATGTGTTGATAATATTTATTTTACATGGCACAGTGTGTAGCATCTAGTTTCCTTATGGTAAAAAAAAACGCAGACCAAAATGTACAGTATGTCACAAAAGTATCTCTGCAAATATTTAGTTATATCTTTTCATAGGACAACACTGCATGAATGACTCTTTGACACAATGAAAGTCGTCAGTGTAAAGTTTGTATAGTAGTGTAAATTTATTGTCCCCTCAAAATAACTAAAAATACAGCAATAATAGCTGAACCCCTGGCAACAAAAGTGAGTACACCCCTAAGTGAAAATGTTCATGTCTTTTTCCTTCACCTTTGTCATGTGACTCATTAGCATTACACTGTCTCAGGTGTCACCAGATAGCAGGTGAGTTGCATTTGGTCTAAAAGCTCTTCCACTCTCTCAACCTGGCCACTGAAAGTTCAACATGGCACCTCATGGTAAACAACTCTCAGAAGACCTGAAAAAACAAATTGTTGCTTTACATAAATATGGCCTAGGCTATAAGAAGATAGCCAACACTCTGCAACTGTGCTGCAGCACAGTGGCCAAGACCATCCAGCGCTTTAAGAGGACAGGTTCTTCTCAGAACAGAGGTCGGCCAAAGAAGCTGAGTTCACGTTCTCAGCGTCAGATCCAAAGATTGGCTTTGTAAAAACAGACGGATGAGTGCGTCCAGCATTGCTGCAGAGATTGAAGGGATGGGAGGTCAGCCTGTCAGTGCTCAGACCGTACGTCGCACACTGCATCAAATTGCTCTGCATGGTTGTCCTCCTAGAAGGAAGCCTCTTCTAAAGATGATGCACAAGAAAGCTCGCAAACAATTTGCTGCAGACATGCAAACTAAGGACCAGGATTACTGGATGTCCTGTGGTCTGATGAGACCAAGATAAACCTATTTGGTTCAGATGGTGTCAAGCGTGTGTGGTGGCAACCAGGTGAGGAGTACAAAGACAAGTGTGTCTTGCCTTCCATCAAACATGGTGGTGGGAGTGTCATGATCTGGGGCTGCATGAGTGCTGCTGGCATTGGGGAGCTACAGTTCATTGAGGGAAACATGAATTCTAACATGTACTGTGACATACTGAAGCAGAGCATGATCCCCTCCCTCCGGAAACTGGACCGCAGAGCAGTGTTCCAGCATGATAATGACCCCAAACACACCTCCAAGATGACCACTGGCTGAGGGTAAAGCTGATGGACTGGCCAAGCATGTCTCCAGACCTAAACCCCATAGAACACCTCTGGGGGGGGAGGTTCCTGAAAAGGAAGGTGGAGGAGCACAAGGTGTCAAATGTCCACCACCTCCGTGATGTTGTGATGGAGGAGTGGAAGAGGATTCCAGTGGCAACCTGTGAAGCTCTGGCCAAGAGAATTGAGCAGCTTTATTTCAGTCATAAAGTCACAACTACATTCAACTAATTATTCAATACTGAACACAAATAACAAAAAAGCACAATGATTACTATTTTAAAAAAAATTCTTGAAGAGCCTCATGTCTGTGGGTGGGGGGTGGGGTTCTCCAAGGGGTGTGGCGACAAGAACCGTTCATGTAAATATTGTTTTTTGGGGTGCTTCAATATCTTTTCATTGACATAAACATTTGGGAAGATAAAAAAGGGATTGGCAAAACTGGACCCACTTCTCTTCAAGTAAAGAAAAATAATGCGTAATCCCGTTGTAATTAACACACATTTACAAAGCTTCACATAACTGCAATTAGTTTCAAAAGTTAGAACTGGTATATTATCAACAGTGGGAAATACATGTCAGTGTCTAAGGTAACATTAACGTATTTGCATTGAGTTTAATCATGTACCTCTTTTAATATTCATAAGAAATTCGAGGGTTAAAGGCTCATTGCGCATGCCTGAGAGATTCACAATCATACATGCAGCACAATCCCACTTTATATTTGGGATCTTTATTTTTCGTCTTCCTTTCTTCTCTTCTTCTTTTGTATCAATAATGATACCACTACTTTGACTATGCTTTATCCATTCATTATTACAATAATAATAATAAAAGATTCTCTCTTAATCATGTTTGTTAATGTTGCTATGAGTATAAATAATGATGCACATTTTTCGTGTTTGATTAAACTCAATGCAAATATTGTAATTTTCTTTGTCCTAATAGAGAATATAGAGCCTAAGCTATAATCCAGTGCTCATAACAAATTTGCATCGGTCTAACTTCGAGAGCACATTCTATCTCAGTTACGAACTGGTATAAAATGCAGTTCGGGTGGATGTTATTGCCGTGGGCAGAAAGGGCAGGCATAGGTGCAGAGGGGTTGTTTTAAAACATAAAAGTCTTTAATAGTGCGCAGAACAATTAAACAATACTTAGGGCTCTAGACAAACATACACATCTACACAGTCTCTAGAAAAATTTACAGGACATTAAGCATTTCAGACCCTTTAGGACTGACACGAGACAGGAAGATTAGAGACTGAATGGGACTCACACTAGAGGCTAGGGGAGCATACAGGAGGCTAGGGGAACGCCCTGGAGGTTTTGGAGACACACCAGGAACACACAGCACAACACACACATAAATGAACTGAATAAACCAAACAAATACTCTTACACATTTCACAAATCACAAAACACATCAGAGCCCAACTAAACCAAACCACATGCCCACTGATAGGATTAATGCTCGACCCAGCTTCCCAGAACAACCAGCTATTTATAACAATACTAATGATCTACCTCGGTTCAGGTGAGCTCCAGCATCACCTGACCAAGGTGCCTTCTGGGAAACTGAGTCGACTAACAAAAACTACAAAACAAAAACAAGCATGTGCACACAGCGGCCTCTGGTGGTAGTCCCTTACACTCAGTGGAATTGGGGCTTTACAATTTATTTACAATAAATAAATAAATAATTCAATAGCTTTTTCATTATGTGGATTACACATGTAAAACCAGTAGTACTATAATCCACTCTATCACTGCTAATAACTACAACCTTTTTCTCATTCAGTTTGATTTCATTTTTCTTTTCTCCCCCCAGACCCCCCCCCCCCCCCCAAAAAAAACTGAATTAATATCAAACTGAATATTGCAAAGGGAAGGGTTGTAGTTATTAGCAAGTATAGAGTGCATTATAGTGCAGTTGGTTTAACATTATAGATTTCTATAGCAAAAATGTTATTGAATTTTGTTGATTTAATTGTAATTTTTTGCAATTACAATTATAATTATTATATTTTTTAATAATAAAAAAATTAATTGCCACATTCATTGTCTGTTTCATTGCCACAAGAATTGTCTGTGTAATCATTTATTTTTAAATGTACATTAAAATAAGTAATAATCAATTAAACAAACAAATAATCCATACTGTGCAATATGTTTGATGTCCTGTGAGGTAATTCTCTGTGATTTTGTGTATTCTTCTGTAAACAAATGGTTATGTCTTGGTCATGCACTTTTTAGACGGTCCCTTAGTGACTCCATCACTATAAAGTGGCGGTAAGCAGCGTTTCTGACAGATTTAGCTCCAACAAGCTGTAACAGAAGAAGATCTAAAAATATATATTTTTTTAACATCTTCTCTGTCCACTCCAGAGGTAGAAAATATGCGATTTGTAATTTTTGTGTGTTAATTTCTTGATAAACAGATGAGATAATCTCGGTTCACCTCCATTGCTCAAATTTCCCCCGCCTGGTCGGCGACTGCGAGTGACGTCACTCCCCATACAATCACGGCTCACAGTATAGACCCACCCCTGATGCTGATTGACAGTTTTCCGTGTAACGTGATGAATATGCAATTGCAAATAAATTAGCGATTGTGTTTGACAGGCTTATAACTTGTAATTGCAATTTGCAAAAAAAATGTCTGGGATATCACTCCATAAAATCAGCTGAAAGGAGAATCTGTGACAATGTTTGTGGCAGTGCTAAAAAATTAGCTGAACATTGTGAATTTGGTGATGTACGAAGTGACACACTTCGGGACAGATTAGTGTGCGGACTTCGCTGCAAGGGCATACAGAAAAGACTGCTAACAGAGAGTAACCTGGCACTAGAAAGAGCAATTGAAGTAAGAATTGGCTGCTATAGAATTGGCTGCTAAGGAAGCTCAGCAATTTAGCTGAAACAGTAAAATGTATAAAATGGAGAACAAAAATAATGGCCAATGTTTTCGTTGTGGTAAATCTGGCCACTCATCTACCACATGCTGGTTTAAGGATATGGAGTGTCGAAGCTGTAAGACAAAAAAGATCACATAGAGCGTGCATGTAGAAATAAAGCAGGAAAAGGGAAAAAGGGAAAAACATGTATTCACAGTTGACAGAGAAAACAAGAATGTGACTGACACATCCGGAGATGAACTTCCTTTGTAAGTGCCCACTGTAGCAGGGGACTAAGTCATACAAAGTCATCGTGCTGCTGGAAGGACAACCAGTGAGGATAGAGATTGACACTGGTGCTGCAGTGTCGCTGATCTCAGAAAAAGTATATAGAGAAATACTGAGCCACCTGCCACTCAAACCACCCAATGTGACCCTTAAAACTTACACTGGCGAATCAGTGGCCATGAAAGGCCTTAGAGAGGTAACGGTCAAACTAAACAAACAAAGAAAAAAGCTGCCATTGTATGTGGTTTTTGGGGATTATCTCCCACTGATGGGATGTTCTTGGCTGGAGCAACTTAAGTTGGACTGGCAGACTATACACATGATGACAGCTACAACACTGGATTTAGATGGTGTTCTTTAAAAACGTAGTGAAGTTTTTAAACAGAAGTTAGGGTGAAGTTGACTATTAAATTAAGATGAAGTTGACTATTGAGTCGATTGCCAGCCTACATTCTTAAAGGCCCGACCACTGCCATATGCACTCAAACCCAAGGTGGAGACTAGTTTAAATGAGCTCATAAAGGATGTCGTGCTCGAATCAGTCAGTGTCAGCAAATGGGCAACACCTATCATTCCAGTTTAAAAAAATGGAGGCATAAGAATGTGCGGGATTTTAAAGTAAATCCAGTGTTGTCTGCAGAACAATACCCCTTACCTCACATAAATGATCTCTTTGCAGGTTTAACTGGAGGGCAAAAATTCAGTAAAATCTATCTAAATCAAGCATATCTCCAAATGCATGTTGAGGAACAGTCAAGAAAACTCCTCACCATCAACACACACAAGGGCCTATTTCAGTATAAGCGCTTACTATTCGGAATTACTACAGCTCCATCCCTGTTTCAGCAGGCGATGGACCAGATTCTGGCAGAATCACACCTGCAACACCTCGACGCTACACTCAGTACATTGGAAGAGTATGGATTAAGAATGTGAAAAGAGAACTGTGAATTTTTATTCATTGAAATATTTCCACACCACTGAAAATTTTTCAGTCGATATTATGCATGACATATTAGAGTGGGTAGGCCAATTTGAGATGAAGTTACTAATTCAGCACCTGATTGAAAATTACACCACATCCGCAGAAGTAAACAGATGAATTCAGAGTTTTAATTATGGTTTTATGGAACAAAACAACAAACATCCGGGTGTACAATTAAGAGAGGGTTCCTGATCCAAATGCCATGAAATTCGGTCCTGGAAAAACTGTCTCATTGAATGAAATGGAAGTTGGTGCTGAGATGGCTGGGAAACTTGATGTGCCTCTGTGGACTAAGGTGCTAAATGTGAAATGGGTCAAACGCTGTGGAAACACTTATCGTTCAGGGTTGGCAGTTTGTGTTCAAGTTCAAAATGACATGCCTGTATTTCATGTAATCCAGAATATTGTTATTAAAGATGAGCACATCCTTTTAATAACAACTGCACTAAAAACTTTATGTTTGGATGAACATATTCATGCTTACAAAGTTGCTCATACCACAAAAGCACTTTTTGTTTTGGAAATCAGGGATATTTTGCACCACAAGTTGTTTGACATCTTGATGTCTTATGGTTGTGATTCTGATTTGTTATACCGTATTGTTTCATATAATTATTTTTCATCTCCTTAATTATATTAGCACTGCTTTTTTTTTTTTATCATTTGTCACAATCACAACACAATGAAACAATTGAATTAAGTGTAATGTTTGGAGAGGAGCTTGAAAAATTTAATTTTGAAACATGAGTATACAGTTTGTTGTTGGTTTTATTTTAATGCTGAAAAGCAAGTTGTTAATTTTAGGGCTTTTAAATATGAATAAAATAGGGTAAATAAAAGAGTAAAATATGAACGGTGTAATTCAAAGGAATAACTCTGGAGAGAGTTAGTTATTAATTGTAGTCCACTCAATCGATAATAAACAACTCTGGAGAAGAGAGAAATTGTGGTAGAGTAAATTTCATGTAGCTCTGAACTGAGTAAAAGAGTACAAGAGTTAATTAAAAAAAAACTCTAAATAGAGTGAAATGTAAAACGAAAGAGTAAAATATTAACTCTAAATTGAGCAAAATTAACTCTGGAAAAACAACTCTATCAAAAGAATAACTTTTACTCTTTTCAGAGAGGGACCAAATGTTATCTGGCATAGAGTAAAATTTTCTTCGATTTGAGTAAATTTTACTCAGGCAAATTTACTGTGTAATTATTATGTTAAATAATTACATGTTAAAGTAGCATTCTTCTCTGCCTAACTTTAAGGGGGGCGGCGCCCCTGCGCCCCGTATTGACTGGCCACCACTGATCAGTTATCCTGCTTCACCAACTAAACCAGCATCAGACCAGCACTAACCAGTATTAACCAGCATAGACCCGCATAGAAATCATGCTGGTCTGTGCTGTTTTTTTTTCTGCAGGGCTGTATTGAATTTCACAGCTTGAAATGGATTGTTGAAAATTTTGTGTGACATTCAGAGCGCTTAAATTTAAATTCGTTGCTTTTTAAAGTCAAATATTTCAGTTTAATAAATTCAGTAGTATTTAAATTTCAAAATTAATGATTCAACAGTGATTAAATTTTTTTATGTATTTTTCAAAGGCTGATATAATTCAAATAATTATGATGCTAATTTGCTTCCATAAATAGCTATAATAAAAGGAAATTATCTGGAAAAGAGCAGAACCAACAACGGACTTTTGTTGGACAATTTTATTAGACAAGCAATGTAGTATTGTCATGACTGTAACAAGGAGGCAAACGCAGATGCAGGGAGAACAAGATGCGTTTATTCTTTGTCACTTATCGCAGACGTAAGCCCATGTAACTAAAATGCTCTTTATTTTTCCACCCATCCCGAGGCATCTGGTGATTGTGCCAGCTTCAGTAGACAGAGGCCAACCCTGCAAGGATCCTGAGGCATCCAGAGAAGGACCTGCTCCAGCTGGATTCCTCTTCATGTTGGTTTGGAACTACACATGCTGCTCCTGAGCTCCCAGTGATCCAGACCCCCATCTGCGCTCTGCACCTGCTGACTCATCCCTGAACTGAACTGGGCTTTGTGTTAATTTAAATAACTTCGGTTATATCGAACTTTCATCTGCATAACACACATGATGTTATACAATTTCTGTTATCTGTTATCACCCAGATGAGGATGGGTTCCCTGTTGAGTCTGGTTCCTCTCAAGGTTTTTTCCTATTGCCATCTCAGGGAGTTTTTCCTTGCCACTGTCGCCGTCACCCTTGGCTCGCTCATCAGGGACAATCTCATTATCTAGACACATTTTTCTTACACATATATATACATTTCCATAAGTCTTCTTTTTATTTTCTTTTAATTTCTGTGAAGCTGCTTTGAGACAATGACCATTGTTAAAAGTGCTATAGAAATAAAATTGAATTGAATTGAATTAAAATAACACACCATAATAATTGGTTCTCACGGTTTCCCGCATCTTTGGCCACCAAAACTTCCGTGCGAGAAGTTTATACGTGAATGTTATGCCGGGGTGCCCCACGGATAAACTGGAATGTGCTTCTATTGCTACTCGCTCACGAAGTGACTCCGGGACGTATGTTCGTCCGGGAGGGCAGTCACTAGGCGCGGGATCGGACCGCGCGCAGTGAGCGATCTCCACCTCGATGTCCCACACGATCGGAGCCACCACGAGAGACGTGGATAAGATTGTCTCCGGGTTAATAATTGGTTCTGGTGTGGGATAATAACGGGACAGAGCATCCGCTTTTCGATTTTTTGAGCCAGGGCGATAAGTGATGCAGAAGCGGAAACGCGTGAAGAACAGTGCCCAACGGACTTGACGAGGGTTTAATCTTTTGGCTTGTTGGATGTACTCTAGGTTCTGGTGGTCTGTTAGTACGGTGAATGGATGTTTAGTTCCCTCTAGCCAATGCCGCCACTCCTCTAACGCCGCTTTTACTGCTAGCAGTTCTCGATTACCGATATCATAGTTTCGTTCGGCAGGTGCAAGTTTTCGAGAGAAGAAAGCGCAAGGGTGGAGCTTCTCTGGGTGGCCTTGGCGTTGTGACAGCACGGCTCCTATCCCTACCTCCAACGCATCCACCTCAACGACAAAGGGCTTTTCCGGATCGGGCAGTTTTAGTATGGGTGCAGTAGTAAATGCAGTTTTTAGTCGCTGAAACGCCTTTTGCGCTTCCGGTGAAAATTCCTGGAGTCGTTTCGGTTTCCCTTTCAGGAGTGACGTGAGCGGCGCTGCCACACTACTGAAGCCCCGAATGAAACGCCGATAAAAATTAGCAAACCCAAGAAAGCTCTGTAGCACCTTAATTGACCTAGGTTCCGGCCATTGTTGCACCGCCACGACCTTGGTAGCCTCCATTTCGATCCCCTGTGGCCCTATGCGATAGCCGAGGAATGCAATCTCCCGCTTGTGGAAATCTATGTGATCCTGCTGGAGAGCCTCACTCACGTATTCCTCCATTGCCCGGGTTTCCTCCACGGACAATGGATAAATGCGCGAGCTTGGCGGTGTTTTCCCCGGCAAGAGCTCAATCGCGCAGTCCCACGGGCGGTGAGGGGGAAGTCGTGCGGCTGCCCTAACGCTAAATACATACTTGAAATTCGCGTACTCGGATGGTACCATATGGGACACTTGTGCGCTCGGACTTTCAATACTCATCGCTGGGACCGTCAATGTCGAGGGTTTACATAATTTATCGCATCTAGGGGCCCAGGAACTAATGCGCGCGTTTGCCCAATCAAAATTGGGATTGTGAGAGCTGAGCCAGAGTAGACCCAGCACGACGGACTGGCCCCCCCGAGGGAGCACAAAAAAATTTAACTCCTTGGTGTGACCGGGAAAAGTTAACCGTAAGGGGGCATGAAATGAAATTTCCAGCCGCCCCGGAATCTATTAGAGGACAAACAGACAAGGTGTGATTATTATATGACAACTGTGCTTTTAAACAAAAAGAATGATGTGTGCGAGGTGGTGTGCGTGTGGTTACTTTTAACAAAGGACAAGTGTTCACTCGATGTGTTTCCCCCCCACAGTACAGACACAGTCCGTCGTCTTTCCGTCGCCGATAGGTGGGAGGTGCTCACGTCCATGGGCTCCGGGGGGGGCTGCTTCGTGGTGTTCCGCCGGAGGCTTGCCGGGGCTGTAGTGGTGACTGAGTTCTTGCCGTTTCGCCTGGGTTCTCGCTGGAGGGTGACGTTGTTGGCTGTTGAGGTGCTGGTCTAGCTTGATTGCCAGGTTAACGCACTCATTCAATGTCAAATCTGTGTCGCGGCAAGCAAGCTCCAGCTGTACTACCGGCTGGAGTCCATCCCGGAACCTGACCAGCAAGCTCTTCTCACACCAGCCACTCTCCGCGGCTAGCACCCGGAACTTAACGGCATAGTCAGCCACCGTGGAGTTCCCTTGTCTCAGCCTCAGCAGCTGATGCTCTCCCGATTTGCCTTGGTCTGGGTGGTCAAACACAACACGAAGCGCCCCGATGAAACTTTCGTAGTCGGATGTGTCATCCCCGCCTGCGCTCCACACTGTGGTTGCCCAGTCCATTGCTGCACCTGTGAGTTGTTGGATGACGAAGCTGATCTTCTGATGATCCCGCATGTGTGGATACTCCATCAGGTACAGCTCACAGGCCAGGAGAAATTGCTTACAACCCTCCGGATTTCCATCGTACCTTTCCAGAGGGGCGGGGCGAGGTGGTGAAGCAGCGGAGCGTTGACGCGGAGCGGCCAAAGGAGACCGCACTGTCACGAGCTGGCTCACACTGAATGGCAGATCGTGGACGGCTCTTGCCAGGGTGTCAATTTCCCGTTGTTGACCTAGGAGATATTTGTGGATCGGTGGGTTCTCGTCGGGCAGGGAGGTCCCTGCTGCGTCCTGAAGGGTTCTCTCATCTGTCATGACTCTGTAACAAGGAGGCGGACGCAGATGCAGGGAGAACAAGATGAGTTTATTTTTTGTCACTTATCGCAGACGTAAGCCCATGTAACAAAAATAACATACCATAAATAAACCCAAACAAACAAAACCAGAATAACTCCCCAGCGGGGTCTGCAGGCGGTTTGGATTCGTAGAACCCGAAAGAAAACAAAGGCTAGAAAAAACTACCCGTTTACTGGAAACGGAAACAGAGAGAGGGCTGAGAACCTCTCAGCCTTGACCTTGCCTTCGGTCCGTAGGAACTGAAAAGACCATCTGCCCTGCAGACACATAAACAATGTGCACAACGGTGAGCGAACAGTGTGCTACGGGTTTGGCTGGTTTAAATAGTGAGACACATTAGGGAGACACAGGTGATTTTAATTTAGTGCTAACGTGAAACATATACACACGTAGACACACTAGGGGGAGACAAGGAGGCGACACAGTAATCCGGAGAACCAGATCTTAATACCCGGGACTGAGATGGCACAGGTGTAACAAGTATCACTTATTGTGAACTTAATATTGACATCTTTAACAATTTAGCTGTAAAAAAAAATAATGCAATTGTGTAAAGGATTTGGGCCAACCTTGGTTTGTTGTAAAAGCTCTGTAAACAGCTGTCTGACATTCCCTTTCTTAGATCAAAAGATCTCAATTAGACAAAGACTGTGTCGATCAATACTTTCATGAATTCCTTTCATAATAATTAAAGTGACACAAAAATGAAATTTTGGGTTGGTATGGATTACAACTGATTATTCATCAACTGTTGCTGGGTGGCTTGTGTTTGCTTTGTGTGGTTTTTGAAGGTCAACTTTGGTGGTCCTGTATACTTACAATATATGGTATAAGATATTAACTACATAACTGTATATGTTGTATTCATCTAAGAAAAGTAATCTGTGAGAGCATAATACTGTGTAAATGACAATGAACAATGACATAAAATAATTATAGAAAGAAAGAGAAGTTATAAAATTCTTAAACATACATAATCTTCTGTCAAAAATAACAGGCCAGCGTTCCACCATCTGGCTTATGGCAGGCTCGGACCCAACCACCTCTTTTCTTCTAAGTGCAAAGGCAAGGTCCATCTTCTCTTTCACAAGTTGTCCATTTGGTGTTCTTTTTTGTCATCCAAGCTTTCTGCAGATGATGAGCCAAGAACCAGCTTAGGTATGGGGATGACTTTGACTGTTGTTTTTTTTTTTTTTTTAGTTCATGATTAAGTTCAGAATCTTTGTACTGGAAACTGAATTTATAATCAAGTCCCAGTAATTATTTAATATTGCTTATTAATTGATTCACTATAGCAGGCCTCCTACTCAGGATGAGTTTTCTTCTATCTGATGAAGTGAGAATGACCCTCAATTTCATCTTCTGATCTGCCATCTGCACCACAAAAAAAGCATGTTAAAATATGCCTGTCCTCATTTCAAATATGAAAGTAATGAGCAAAATGAGAATTAGGGGAAGATTAATTCACATAAATATTTACATAAATAATAGGTGTATTTAAAAAAAAATTGACACATCTATGAAAAAACTAGGCCAGGAATGACTGCACCTGCCACACTTGTTGCTGTTTAACACAGAATATAGCATTTGAGTGTCAGTATTAAATTGTCTCCAAATTTGTAAGTTGGAAGAGAGAAAACTACATTAAGCACAATTGGTTGGACGACAGACAGAGAAGAGTTAGTGCTATCACAGAGCTCAAATTATCTGTAATGCTCATGATATCATGCAGTCATCTCTTTACAGAGAAAGAGGATCTCAGAGTTGATGGCGACAATATTTTTCTCTTATTCCATCAAAAGAGACTGAAGACGAAGCAACAAGAACTGAAGCAAGCTGAGGAACACTCTTGAAAAAAATTTGTTGGACATTTTCAGGGGAAGATGCACTTGACGATGAAGTAACCCTGTACATTTCAACTGCTGGATTGAAAAATGAGCTTGAGTCTAAAAAGTAAGACATTAATTTTCTGATGCTTAACGGCCAGTGTAAGAGCTACATTTCTAAAATTGTGTGCATTCCAAATAATTTGTTTAAAAATTTATCTTTTCCCTCAAAGCCCATTGTCCAGACAGATGAAAGAGGACAAAATGCACTTATCATCTCTGGGTAATGCTCAGTAAAGTGGTGTTTTGGGCGTAAGATGAAATCAGGAAATGTAATTTGCAGTAGTTCCTCGTGTTCTAAAAGTTTGCAATCAAGAAAATCGATTGACTCTTCAGTGTTTTTTTGTTGCTACCACCAACTCAACAATGTCTTTGAGGAGCAACAGAATGTTCCATGCATTGCCTTCAGGTACTTTGCGACCAATGAGAAGTGGGAGGAGTCAGATTAGTTTAGCCTAGTTCTTATGGCCATTTCCCTCATATGGTTCCCAACCTGATGGGCTGAAGCTGGTCTGTGGAGTCTTTAAAGGCATATGGAAATTTCTTTATGGCATGGTTTAATGTTTCCAAACTGAAATATTTCTTAGAAATCAGGTCTGAAATGCAAAGTGATAACTCCACAGGAACAATACCTCCCAAAAGGTCATGAGGAATATCAGGGGGGTAGCCATGAACAGCATGAAAGTGCTCCAGTCTGCTTGAGAACACACATTCTCCTTTCACACTATACTGTTTAGCTGAAATAGGATCTTGTAGTACCTCTTACACGTGCAGATTGTGACTTTCTTTAGTCCTGGACTCAAAGGTGCCACAAAGAAATGTGTGTGGCTTGGATGTCACTCCTTGCTGCTAAGCAGAACCTGCAGAACTTGTCCACCATCAAGCTCTCAAAGAATCTTGCCAAAGAATGAGTAACCAGCAGCCACATATGACACTGTGCCTTTTATACAAGCTCCAGCTTCTCAAACAATATACCATGTTGCTCTATCACTCTAAAAAATTATTCTGTGACCTTAGAAATTTAAGTAATAAAAAGGTTATGTTACCTTAATAAAATCTCAACAACAACAACAACAAAAATCACGTACATGATTGTTTGAGTTAGACAAATCAAAATAAATGCCTAAAACTACATCCATTAATTTTTTCTTAAATTTACACTATAATTTAAGTTTATTTCACAAATAGAAATTAACATTTGCCTAACTGAATTATATTTTTAACATGCACATAATATTTTGATACATTTCAATCAAAATATTTGGCAGTAGTGTACTTATACTGATTAGCTTCAAGAAGTACAATCATCACTCATTCTAACTCAATATTCTATATGTTTGACAACAAAAAATTTAATAATTGAGTAAATTGCCCCATGCAAGAGCACATGGGAAGTCTGATGTAACATAAGAGACAAGAAGCGAGGACACACCGCTGGGAAGTTTAAATCATTTTAGTGACTCAAAATGAACAAATCTTTTTTTGAGTTAGTTAGTTCATTTAGTTCTTTTGACTAGAAATAAAATAAAATGACCCCCAGCATGTCAAGATGCACAAATTTTGGCTATAGTTTCAGTAATGAAAATATTAAAATGCAACTAATGACATTATAAACAGAATGAGCAACTCACTATCATATCTTCTAGTCCGAGTTGTTTGTTCTTTTGAATCTACTGCACTGCATAGAGTCTATGGGAGTCACTTGACAAAAGAACGAATAACTAGGACTTGGAAGACTCATTGAGAAGAACTGTTGGATTCTGTTTCCTGTGTACTGCAGCGCATAGCGTCTATGGGAGTCACGTGACAATAGAACGAACGACTCAGACCAAAGACTCGAGAGGTAACGACTTATTTCTTTTTCCTGTACATAACCTACGGAGGTTTTGCGATGCTTTGTGCATGTGCGCCCAGTAGAAAATGAACAAATCATTCTCTGAGACTACTCGTTCTTCTGAGTCACGTTAAAGATTTGTTCAAAAATATTGAATGGTTCATGAACGACCCATCACTATTTTTCATTCAACATTTTGGAAGAGGAACTATAGGTCGAAGTGGGTGCTGTGGACTGAACACTGCTGCTTTTGCTTCATTACTGTTTTATCTTACATATGTTTTTCTTTTCTTTTGTTGGATAAATATATGCACTTTGCATTCTTTGCATTTTCAGTGAATGTATCAGGGTGCCTTAGTTAAGTTAATTACTAGGGTTGTTTGATTTCCTTGGGTGCAATTCCCAAGGTGGCGTAATTGTCTACATTGTAAAAACCAGGGGAACGGAGGAGTTCGAGCCAACCCCCTTCACCTCGCCGTATATGTATGTGTATGTGTGTGCATGTATATGTTTATTATTATTTTTTTGGTAATAAGTGTGTGTGTGTGTGTGTGTGTGTGTGTGTGTGTGTGTGTGTGTGTCAATCTAGGTGGTTTATTGGTGGCCAAATGAACAGTAAATATTAAACTATAAAGCTCTAAACCCTGTATCTGCTTTTTTTTTTTTTGTAATTGAAATAATGAGTAAATAATAAAATTGCAAATGGTCTGATTTTCTGTTTTCCTCAAAGAGAGCAATATCATAACATTAAAAAGTGCAGTTATAATAAAATTGCTGTAATTCATAAACTGTTCACCTGATCACAAAATGCTATGGAAACTTAAAAAAGGCCAACAAAAAACTTTGTCAATTTCCCAATGTGTTTGCAGTTGGCTGTATACACTATCCTGAGCGAGCAAGAAAAACTAAATCCGACAGACCAAAAAAAAGAATTAAAAAGAATAATTAAGCACTTAATTTTATTGCATACTTGTATCATGTAAAACTGAAAATAAAGTAACACATTGCTATTATCTCAAACTCTATATTTTTGTATATTTATGTATTTCTGTTTCCTGCAATATGTATGTATTTTCTAAAGTGGAGTTTAAAAAAATTTAATGACACAAACATGAAAGTGACCACATGAACTATGGATAGGAACTAGGTCTAAGGCTAATGCTAATACTAACCAACACAAGATACCAACACTGAGCAAAGAATTTTTAACCCAACAGAACAGCAGAATAGAACAGAACGGCACAGACGAAAGAAAAACTTAACATGGACTATATAGGCACAGACTAATCAACTAAACAAGGTGCAGGTCAATACAATTAGAACATGGCTAGGGTGCGGTGTAGAGTATGACGGAAAATGCAGTCATGAGTTGCATGAATATCAACATAAAAATCTTGAGATACAAATACAAGAGGACCCTGACAATATTCTATAGAGTAGATTAACTATTCATTCCTCGATAGCATCACTCTGGGTGTTTTCTCCATCAGACTGAGCTGTCAAAAAAACAAACAAACAAAAAAATGTAAAAGACCATTCAAATCTAGAGATGTAAAAAAAAAGAAAGAAAAAAAAGTTACCTTGAGCTCGGTACCATTTCACTGCCAAAATGATGGACAACAGCAGAAACACAGAGACCGTCATGAGATTACTGATCAGTCTGAGCACTGACATTGGAGCTTCTGCATGTGACAGGATAAGTAGGAAAATAATTATTGTAATACTGAAATCTAGTACAAAACCCTAATAAAGACACACATGTACCATATTGTACATCAAAGACACTATACTAAACATGTTTTTTTTTTTTTTTTTTACATTTATCATTAATGTGATGATGTTTTCTGAAAGCATATGCATTTATTTTAATCTCTATGGAAGGAGTTTCTATTTTAAGCATTGTGATTTCTGCCATGGGAAAAAAAGTATTCAGGACAGAATTTAAACCTTTCTGGCTTCTCAATAATGTGACAAAATACCTTTTTCTCATTAACTTCACAGAAAGAAAGACAGCAGGCTGGTAAGAAAATGAATGTTTATGGCTGGTTTAATGTAAATGATTACAGGCAGTACCAGTCACAATGTGTGTCATGGAACTTAATATAATTAAATGCATGTGCCATTCATTTATAATAAAAATATATTGTTGCAATGTTGCTGTGGTGTTAAGGGAAATAAAGCACACCAGGATGCACGTTTTGGACATAATTTGTGACTTGGAGATTAGTCAACTTCAGGATCGGCTTTATGTGAGGCTGGATCCCCCCACTTTGTTAATAATTAACTTCCTTTAACGCCATTGATTTTATTCTTAACCATACAAATGAAATATTATTATCCCACCTCTGACTGAAACCCAGCTTTTGGGTGACTCTCCTCTCTCTGGGTGTGTACAGTGGTAGAAACCTTCATCTGACTTTGAGACACTACTGATGGTCATCTCTCCTGTAGTCTGCTTCTGGAGAACTGAATCATCTTTATAGAAATCAGCACCAGAGTCTGAGATCTTTGTGTTGCGATATAAACAGTGTAAAGTCAGAGGATTTCCCTCAGTTACAGGATGGACAGGACTCTCCAGGATCACATCACCATCTGTAGGAAAGAAACAAACAGATGTACAATAAATAATCATATAATGTTTAATAATTTAAATGTATCAATCATTAAAACTTAAGCATCTGTTCAGTTTCAAACTGAGTTGTGAATTTTCAGTGATTAAACCACAGAACAGACTCACTGTACACTGTGATGTTGAGAGAATGACTGCGTCCTCCAGATTGAGACTGACACCAGTAAACTCCAGTGTGTGATGTAGAGAGGGAGCTGATGTTACATGTAGATCCTGAAACTGATGAACAATTGTACAGTGTCTCACTGTGTGTGTATCCTCTCACTGTCCATCCAGTAGAGTCTCTCTGGTCCTCACAGCTCAGTGAGAGAGAGTCAGAAGTAAAGTGTTGAGTTCTGCTGGGACTGATGATCAGAGACACTGGAGGAGATTCAGCTGAAACACACAAATATTATAATTCAGGTCTTAAAATATATGTTTATTTTATTATAATGTTCTTGTCAATATACAGTT
>JAAGKR010004072.1:0-42711 GCA_011419295.1 Clarias macrocephalus
TCTCTGTCTCTCTCTCTCACTCTCTCTCTCACTCTCACTCTCACTCTCTCTCTCTCTCTCTGTCTCTTTCTCTCTCTCTCTCTGTCTCTCTCTCTCTCTCTCTCTCACTCTCTCTCTCACTCTCACTCTCACTCTCTCTCTCTCACTCTCACTCTCTCTCTCTCTCTCTCTCTCTCTCTGTCTCTCTTTCTCTCTCTCTCTCTCACTCTCACTCTCTCTCTCTGTCTCTCTCTCTCTCTCTTTCTCTTTCTCTCACTCTCCCTAGGATTTAGTGATTTTTAGAGTAAAAGTAAAAAGTATCCTCTAATTAAACACCTCAAGTAAAGTACAGATATGTTAAATATGCGCTTAAATACAGTAACAAGGTAAATGTACTCAGTTTCCTCCCACTTCTGCTGATGGGAATGAACTCTTTGGACATATTGTGGGGTTGTGAGGGATTCTGGAAGTTGGAGTTCAGGACATCAACCAACACTGATGTGACGTTAACTGTATCTTTATATTTGTCTAAGATCAAGAATGATCCAAAGTATAACTGTAACTGTAGTGAACAATTTGGGTTGTCCTTGTGTAAACTTGTGTAAATATAATTTATAGAGCTCTGTGTGTATGTGTTGTACAGCTGAACATTATCAATATGGTTCCGAACCCTGAGAGTGGTGTTCCTCTGGTCAGTCCCGTCCCAGCTTATCAAGCACAACCGGTAAGAGAAAAAGACAGGATTTTGTAATGGAACTGAAAATCACTGAAGAGCTCATATTGCTTGACCAATAGCATTTTTTTTCTTTTAGTATTTTTGTATTTATCCTTTACCAGACATTTGTTTTACAGGGTGTCAGTACAGTGGGCGCTGTGGCCATGAGCAGACCACCAATGGAAAATCCTCCAGCGTACTGTGAGAAAGGCGAAGCAGACGACTGAGGATGATTCTAAATGAGAAATTATTCTTGTTAACATTTTTTATGAACATTTTTATATTAATGCACTGGTTTTATTAACATTTGTGAAAGTAGTCTGGAGTCGGTGCTCAGTTTTTTCTTCTTTTTTTTTTTCGCACCATGACAAGAAAGAAGGAATGAGGACAGGAACTATTACCATTAGTCTGATTCTTATTCCTCTCCTTATTCATAAATTTATTGTTATTAAAATAAAAAAATTATGCAAATGGTTTGGGGGAAAAGAAATTCATGTAGACTCTTTCTGTGTAACAATCAGTTCCGCTTAATTCTTTCAAGACAGCAGTGAAAACTGACTGTATTTAACATGAATATTAATGATCTAACAATAATGAATATTAATAACTAATTGGTGGAATCTGTAAAAACAAAGGACAAATTACTTCAGATATGCTAAAGACATTATTAGACAATACAATTTAGATATGGGGGGACAAAACGGAGCTTTTTTTTTTTTTCAAATTTAAATTCAAATTTTATTTGTCACATACACAACCATAGACAATATGATGTATACGGCTGCCTGTGACCTAAAAAGAAAGATTTCACTATGAGAGATAAATTGCACTACAGATTACAACTAAACCAAAAACAATCTCTTTTTAATATAATATAATATTAATGATATTATCATATTATTATCATAATATTATCATATATATCAATATATAATGTATAGCAATAATTTTATTATTAAAATATTTACACAAGTTTTTCTTTTCCTGAAGTGTGTAGACATGCTGCTGGCTGAATATATACACACACAAACACACACACACACACACACACACACACACACACACACACACACACACACACACACACACACACACACACACACACACACACAGAATAGCCCTTTCAAATGGCCAGCCAATCCGTGACAGGACAATGAACATGAACAATATTAATCATTAATCAATATTAATCATGGGTACCTGGCCAACCCACGCTTGGACCCGTACATTACCGATGATGATGCATGTCTTTAGCCCCGCCCGGATAACATGCGCTATGCTAGAAAGCTACGTTGCAATGCTATATATTTCTACCAGGGGGAGCAGTGACTCATCTGCAGTGTCATTGTCTGAAGTGTCCGAGCAACCAGACATAAATTATGCTATAACGGTCAGACCCTTCATGCATATAATACATTTTCTACATATTTTATCATCTTGCTAAGTTACTTTCATATACCTAATCATGACATAATCGCAGTCTTTCAGTCTCCGCTTTAGCTCATCCCAAAGGTGTTCTATCGGGTTGAGTTCAGGACATAGTTGGGAGCATGAAATTGTCCTAAATGTCTTGGTATGCAGAACCATTTTCACTGGAAGTAAGGAGTCGAGACCAACTCCTGAAAAACAACTCCATACCAGTTCCAACATGACTGTGCACCAGCGCACGAAGCGATGTCCACAGGACATGGATGAACGAGTTTTGGTGTGCAAGAACTTGACTGGCCTGCACCTGACCTCAAACTGATAGAACACCTTTGGGATGAATTAGGGCGGAGACTGCGAGCCACGCCTTCTCGTCCAACATCAGTGTCTGACCTCACAAGTGCACTACTGGAAGGACGGTCAAAAATTCCCATAAACACACTCCTAAACCTTGTGGAAAGTCTTCCCAGAAGAGTTGAAGCTGTTATAGCTGTAAAGGGGGCGGGGCCAACATCATATTAAACCCTATGGATTAAGAATTTGATGTTACTGAAGTTCATATGCATGTGAAGGCAGGCGAGTGAATACTTTGGCATTATATACACATTTCATACAGATTTCTATCTTTTTTTTTTTTTTGAGTCGGTAAAGCTGCTTTGCGACAGTGTCCCAAAAAAGCTCTATACAAATAAAACTAAATTGAATGTTACAGTTAATCTCCACCAAACTGTTACTGATTTCTGATTAAACAAGAAGCATTCTATGAGCAGGGGTATCACCAATAAACTTAACGGATGCATGACAAAGAATATGGCATAGTTCCATCAGAATAACTAAAGAAAAGTGAAACCACCAGAAAAGTTCTTTTGTGATACCTGGTCAATGTATACAAAAATAAGCAGAGATATACTGATATACTGTGTTAAGTGCTACAGAATTATATTGTGCGCGTACCTTTAGAAATAAATTACGCTTATTTGTAAATCTTTATCATATTTTACCATGAAAATGTGAAATGTTTGGGGAAATTGCATTGATTTGATTTGACTTATTGCTTTTATAAGGAAAGTGACAGTTTATTACTAAACAAATCTGGGAATCAAAACAAGAATGCTGCAGCATTTCTCAATCATCTTCCCTACGTGTGTGTGTGTGTGTGTGTGTGTGTGTGTGTGTGTGTGTGTGTTTGTGTTTTTAAAGCTAAAGTTAATTAGTTATATTTTACCTTTATATTTTCTAATAATTATTTTTATTAGATTATATTATTATTTATTCATAGAGTTTTCAATAATATATATTTTTTCAATATTTATTCATAGAGTTTGCATTATTTATTATGGGAAGTGGTTACGGTTTTAGGCCACATGATGTTGGGAGTGGATTGGTATGCTTTATTTTGGATATTTGTGTCAAAGGCGTATAAGACTCACTTTGTCAGACTTTGAGAACAAATCCGATCCACGAACATGCTCCTGAAACAGAATCTGTTCGTAAGTAGGAGACAACCGGTAAAGGAATTGAGGTAAAAACCCCCATTTGACTGGAGGAAGATTTAGCAGACTCAGGAGTGGAGGTTCACTGTTCCACTGTGCAGGGAACTATTAAACATGGGGGCGGATCTATCAGGCTTTGGGTTGTGTTGCAGCCAGTGGCACAGGAAACATTGCACGGGTGGAGGGAAGAATGGATTCCACTAAATACCAGCAAATTCTGGAAGCAAACATCACACCATCTGTAAAAAAGCTGAAGCTGAAAAGAGGAGCTTCTACAACAGGACAATGATCCTAAACATACCTCGAAATCCACTATGGAAAACCTCAAGAGACGCAAGCTGAAGGTTTTGGAACGTCCATCACAGTCCCCTGATTTAAACATCATTGAACATTTTTGAGTAGATCTTAATAGAGCTGTGCAGGCAAGACGAACAAAGAATATTACAGAACTAGAAGCCTTTTGCAAGGAAGAATGAGAGAAAATCCCAAGTACAAGAACTGAAAGACTTTTAGCGGCTGTAAAAAGCGTTTGCAGGCTGTGATATCTGCCAGAGGAGGCGTTACTGAGTACTGATTATGTAGGGTGTCCAAACTTTTGCACAGTGCCACAATAATGCTTTTATATTTTATCTTTGTTCAATTTATGACATAAAAAGTAACTATGCACCAATGTTTGCTGAAAATATTGTCCATTTCCAAAAGAAACTGTATTAACATCTTTTCAATAAAAAAAAAATCACCAAAATCCGTTAATTATCAAGGGGTGCCTAAACTTTTCCATAAGACTGTATAATGTTCTATTGAAATGTATATAGTAATTTATTAGCTAATATTTTTTTATTTGTTTTCTGGGTAAGTTTATCAGAATTACAGAATTAGTTTTGCTTCAATCTAAAAAAACAACAGCCAGTATATACTCTCAAACTATAAGCTAATATTCTCTATAGTGTAGAGTAAATTACATATAACATAGACTAGATTTATTATTATTATTATTATTATTATTATTATTATTATTAATAATAATAATAATAATAATAATAATAATAATAATAATAATAATAAATTGTTAAAATAGAAAAGTTAACGATGTAAGCCGAGCGAGATGCCACCGTATAGTATATATGTAACTATAGCACGAGTCTTTATGTTCCTTCGTCTAACTTCGTACATCTCAACAAAGGAGATCTTCAAAATCTTCAAAGGAGATTATTGCATAATTTGGATGCCTTCAGCTTGGTTTTACAATGTAGAAGGAAATAAAAATTAATCGACCATGGAGTGATTGCAAACTTTTGCGTGGAAGTGTATAGAGAGAGAGAGAGAGAGAGAGAGAGAGAGAGAGAGAGAGAGAGAGAGAGAGAGAGAGCGAGCACTGGCAGAGTGGATTGCAAGGAAAGATGTTAATAGTAGAGAATTTACAGATGGCAAAATGGCAAGAAAAAACAGTTGCAGTTCCCTTATTTCCTTTACAGAGTGATGAAAAAAAACATAAGCAGGATTCACAGCTGACTGCCATCTTCAGATATGTAAAATATTAGGGCGTGGCGCAGGAATGTTAACCTTTGTCTTGTATGTCAGGTGGAAGAGCTTCATGTAATTGTTTGAGATTCCTTGGTTCAATTTCCCGACATAACTCATTAAAAATACAAATGATAGCATAGTAGTGAATTCGCCTTCTTAAAGATTTATAGAGTTACTACAAAATTGACAAGCTTGTACCGTAGATTATGTCGATAGTGCTGTAATGCAGACACAGATAATTCGCTTATCACGCCATGCAGCCAAGAATCATTTCTTGCAGCTACAAATCTTTAATGTGAGTTGCTTTTTTGATGTGTCTGTTTAAAGCCACACCTTGGGTCAGGCTATTTACACTAATTACTCTGTGCTGCTGGAAATACTTCAGCTATGTGCTTCCTTGTCTCTAGAGATCTGTGGAATGTATAGACAATTTTTTTGCTTTCCTGTTTTGCGTGTCATTAGAATTATAAGCGAGCTTTCAGGACGTGCAAATAATACACGGAGCAAGAGAGAAAAAGGAGGCATTTATTAGCACCAACGGAGAAAAAGAGAGACTTCACTGCTAAAAAGACAGGAGGTAAAATAAGCCTTTTGTCTTTGTTAAAATAACTGCTTCTTATAGACATGTAACTGGATCGGTGTTTGTTTTAAAGTGTGATCACGGCATGAAAATGCTTTTAACTGGTTTCCTTTTGTAGTCATGCCACGCAAATTGGGTGATTGTGGATGCTTGGTAGATTTACCTCACATGTCATGTTCAGAGTTAATAAAAGGATGGTTTTCAAAGGTGGACAAAATCCTGAGACATGATCCTGAAGTGAAAGTAAAAAGATTTCTTTTCTTGCTGAACATCTTGAGTTGGGGTAGTGAGGGTTAAGAGTGACGATCTCTATTAATGATGGGTGCTGTTCATATCTCCACTTATTTTTATAGAACAGAGATGATAAAGTTGGGCAAGAAGTTTTCAGGACATCACTAGATGGATTTAGCGATTAAAACTAATCATCACATCAAAACTAATGTTACAATCTGACATCACTGAGATGTATATCGGAAAACTTTTATTGGTGGATAGGTGTGTTAAAATTATGAATAATTGTTTGGATAATTAACCAAGGCAACAGTTTGAGCAGAGAAATGATCAGACGTAGCATTTGCAAGGATTTTATGCTCCTTCATCTTACCGCTTCATCGTCCTTAGCTAGAGTCTAGTAGATGTACTTTACCAGATTGTTGTGATGCCATAGATGGGACGCATTGGTTCGTGTATCCCATGTACTGTCAAGGTGACGGACATCTCATCACACTTCATAGCCGACATATGTTTTCATTTCCTTTCCTGGTTATTTGCAGGTGTGCTTAAAAAAAAAAGAAAAAGAAAAGTTATGTATAGAGAGAGAGAGAGAGCAGCCAAGTGATATATAATGATATATAAAACATATATAATAGTTTCACGTGTTGCTTGACTGCTCTGCCATTTCATCCAGTTAAATGACCCAAGGATATGAACATGTGCCTTCTCAACTGTATGTAATTGTTTTCACATTGTTTCTATGTGTTTCTCTTCAGTCAATTTATGCTTTTTCCTGCCAGACACAGGAACAGTTTCTTTCCGCAAGCAATCACCCTCAGAAACAGTTGAACTGGATCTTGCAACCATCCTTAAATCATTATTTGCACTACCGTCTTACAAGCGTCTTTAAATATTGTTATTTGCAATATAATGCAATGCACTGTATATTTTATAAAAAGCACCACCATGCCTCCATCAAACTCCCTACATGCACATTACTTCACTTCTACTATATGACCTTTTTTGCACTACCTAGTATAGTACATATGATGCACACAGAGCTACCTGCCCTACATTACAATCCCCTTAAGTACACTATACTGCACATACTCAGGATCCTCCCACCTTATTTAACTATATTAAATCACAAGAAAAATGTTGTGTAACGACTGTGTAATTACTGTAAAGTGTTTTTTATGTTTGTCTGTACTCTGAGAGCTACAAACAGCCGGAACCAAATTCCTTGTGTCACAACATACTTGGCGAATAAAAGCCGATTCTGATTCTGATTTAAATTCTCAGAATATATATAACTTTTTTTCCCCTTAAATAAAATGTTCGGATTTGGTCCAGTCATGTGGTCTAATAGCACCGGTGATTTCATCTCCTTGTATTTTAAGATAAAAGACTTGTTTGATGATGGCAAGGTAGAGTGACTTGAGGTTGTATTACTGTATTCAACAGCAGTTATTTTTACACTGCTCCAGAAGACCACAATTTCCTGCTTGTTCATTTCCTGCATGGCATTTCCCTGGATCTTATAAGCCAGTTGTGAAATCTTCTTTAGAAGCCTCTCTTATCCTGTGTAAACCTGTGATTGTGGCTTTGCAGTGCATTTGACTCCTCATTTTATACTATTTGATATGGGCAGCCACAACCTTGACCTTATGCTCTGTCTGATCTTAATCATGGTACAGTGGAACTTTGGATTGCGAGCATAATTTTTCTGGAAGCTGGCTGGGATGTCAATACACTAGAAAATCAAAACGAATCTTTCCAAAAGAAATAATGGAAACTCAAATTATTTGTTCCACAACACAAAAACAAACAAATAATTAATACAAAATATAAAGTAAAAATAAAAGCCAAATTAATCTGCACTTTACCTTTAAAAAAAGTAAAAATAAATCCAGACAGATAAGTGTTTCTGTTTATACGCACAGGCGCTGTGTATGTGTGTGTGGGTGAAGCTAAAGTAAGAGGAGAGGAGGAGTGAGACCCTCTCCTCTCCCTCTTCTTGTCTTACACAGTAACTCTTCCTCCTCTCTTATTTGAGTTTCACACGCGCGCGCACACACACACACACACACACACACACACAGAGAATCACTGCTGTAAAGTAAAAATAAAACAAATTAACCTGCACTTTACCTTTGAAAAGAATTGCGACGGCACGGTGTCTACTGACGCGCGCGCACACAAAGTGCAGACTGATACAGAGAGAGAAAATGGATTTTAACCTCTCTAATGACACTTGCTTTTGCTTTACACGTGCGACCACGTGTGTTAAAATAAACAGATAATGCGTGCATGGATGTTGATTATACCAGTGAGAGATGCGCACTAAAACCGAGCAGGGGAGACGATTACCCACAATTCTGCATCACAAGAGAGCACCATTGGATCAGTTGTGATCACGTGACACTCGGCGTCAAAACAAGAAGTGCATGCATGCTACATAATACTCGGTACTCGTAAACCAAGACTTGCTCGTTTTTCAAGTCAAAATTTATTACAATTCTTTGCTCAAGTTGTGGAACACTCGCAAACTGTGTTACTCGCAGTCCAAGGTTCCACTGCATACATAACTTGTACTTATATAACTTGTAAGGGTTTTGGTTTCTCATCCCGGCGGTTGTTATTCCATGATGTGTTCTGATCAGCTGCCTGAGGTCTTTCCAGAGGTTTTCACAATGGTGCCATGTCCTGCTGCTGTCCTGGGTGCCTTTCTCTTGTGAGTGATAATGTTTATGTTCTTCATCTGTTTATTCTACTGGTTATTCCATGGATGGCTCAAGTAGTGAATCTGAGGTTATTACATATTTGTTAATTCAGGGGTATTTGTCTCTTCCTGTTCTGAATTATCCTAACTGAATGCCAGTAGATAGCTTAAGGTGTTCTGGTCCAGACCAGATTTGGATAAAATGTGTATAAATATAGTTTTCTCTTTAAAATGTCAAAAATTGTGTTTCTTGCAGCAGATTGTTCAGTGGAAGCTGCACAAAATCTTAGAAACAGTATTTTAGTGATGGCATGTTTTGTACACCAATTTCTTCTCACATTATACATGTTGCTATTAAACCCTGACAGTTTTATTTTGTCCACAGATTACAAATCCAGAGGTGATTTAAAGATGACCAGCGCTTCTCTACCCCTCACTAATGTGGAAAGTGGCTACACCATAGTCACTAAAGTTGTTCCAGCTGCAGCAGAACAAAATCAAACTCAAAATCAACTGCAAAAATTCCTGAAAGGAGAACCCAAAGCGCTGGGAGTAAGTTACATATATGTGTATATGAGTTGTGGTTTAACTATTTGAATATTAAAGAACATGAAATATTAACTCAAATCATAAGACATTTTACTTAGACGTAAGACTTTTATTCATGTTACTCAGTCATTTTCCTATTATGGCACTTATATGCGTTTATAATATGAATATAAAATCTGATATGTTTATGTTGTTTCTCTCTCACATGCTGCTTTCACGCACTTGTGTACTATTCATTTAAACACAAGTTTGTGTGCGTATAAAGCAAAAGCAAGTCTCATTAGAGAGGTTAAAGATCCATTTTCCCTCTCTGTGTCAGCCTGCACTGTTATGGATTTGTGTTTAATTCCGTGTTTTGTCCAAATTGGATTTCAAACTCTGAAATATACGACTCTGACCGTTTACAGACACAAAACTCGTTTTTTTCAACTCCTCTGTTACACGGACGACATGAAAAATTATGCCCACAAATGTAGTGTGTTACCACTGTCATAAATACGTCATCAAGGCCACATGCACAGACGTCACTATCCGAGGGAAGAGGAATCGATTCGTGCATTCGCCCCGCCACTGTATGTCCGCTGTTATTAGTGTTATTAACTAACTCTTAAACATGTGCGAATCTGTGAAAAAAAAAAAAAACTTACTTGAGACGATGAGAGAGCCCCCAGCTGCTGATCTGGCATTTTGGCGCAGGTTGTGTAACGACATGGGTCTTGCGACGGGCAATACTGTGCATAAATAGCATACTGCTACCCTGCGGAGTTCTAAAGAGGCAGAGGCACGGCCATTTATACATGCGGTTGGCAGAATGTTTATTTAAGGGTCCTGATACCTCCGTACTTTGTGCGTTCATTTAGGTAGCACTGCAAAGATATCACGGCCAAAGACAAAGACAAATACAGAGACAAATAGAAAAAAAAAAAAAAAAACTAAAGAAAAAGACAAGTGCGCCGAAAGTCGAGAGACAGAGGCACAGACCCAGCCTCTGTCTCCATAAGCTGTGCGCTGTCCTTTAACCCTGCGCTCTCAGGTTAAGTATAAAGTGTACACAAAAAACACACAAACTCTCTCCCCCTCTAAAATACTCCTCAGTAAGAGCATAAGCCCCGAGAGGATATAGGTCTTTGTTTTAGTTTCCAGAGCGCCATTCATTCTCGCGTAGACAGCAGAGCTCTGTTTATTTTGTGTTTTAAGTGTTCTTTTGTTTTCCTTTTAGTTTCTAATTAATAATCCCACGCCATCTCCAAACGGAAAGGTCTTCCCGGGCGTATCATAAGCACTCTCACAAGCTCCTATTTCATTGACCCACCTCTAAAGCCCTGCGTGAGGGCTCTTACATGTTATAACGTGAGAGTCGTGGTGTGGCTCTTCATACTGCATCACATAACAGGTGGTTTAAAATGGTAGCATGCACCTAATCGATTCCTCTTCCCTCGGATAGTAATGCCTGTGCAACTTATGAGTGTTTTGATATATAAGCATGCTTCTGAAATTAATTATGCTCGCAATCCAAGGTTCCACTGTACAGTACATATATACATCTATTTAATGAATACTCAAATTAACATAAATAATAAAACATAAATAATGACATGGTTAATATGAAATAGTTATTTTACTTTGTTTAATTTATTTATGAATATACACTATAAAGAAATTAACATTCTGTGCATTAACCCTGGGATTGTTTCAGCACCTTTATGCAATTACCAATGCTCTCAGAATGACTCGTTCACAATTTCTGTCCTGTTCTTCAAAGTCCAGTTTTTTTCCTTCGTAGTAAAGGGAAGCTTTATTAACAATCACAGGTTGTGCCTGGAGGCAGGTTTCACCTGTTTTCAGATTGTACTTGTCATTTTAAAAAAATGTGGAAAAAAAATTAATGATACATCAAACATGCCACTGTTAAACTGCATTTTTTCATGGTTACGCCTGATATGGGGATCAGCACAAAATTCTGTTAAAAAGAAAAAAGAAAGGCTTAAACACAAGGAATGTCAATGCATAGACACAAGGAATGAATGGAATGAATGAGATAATATAAAGGGAGTTTGTGTTATTGATGCATGTTGTGCTTGTGTGACAAGTAGACCAGATGCAGGGAGGTAACTTGGTTGGATGTTATTCACCCTTGGGCTGGAGTCAAAAAAGAACTGAGTTGGCTCTGCTAAATTCCCATTATAGATTCTGAGCTAAATGGTTGTGGCAGCACAATGTGTGCAGGTTATCCTGTGGGGAACACCACTGCCATGAAGAGTACCTGGTCCACAGTAATGTCCAAAAGTAGGTGGCATATGTCAAATTGCCATCCATGTGAATGGTTTTCCCAGCAGAACAGTGACCAGAGCGTCACCCTTACTCACAGTGCATCCTGGTGCTACTGCTTCATCAGATAAACAACTCACAGGTTATCCATATGGTCTTAAAGAAAGTGGGACAAAACTAACCGAGGCACCTTCTTTCATTGTATAAAGACCCACACAGCAAAATCCTTAGTCTTGAATGAACACCCAGAGTGTTGATTTAACACTTTCAGAGTACATTCATGACCATTAGGTCATATATAAACACTTGGGGTGTTAAGTCAACACTGGGGATTTTGCAGTGCAGTTATGATGCTTGCATGCCCACAATAGATGCTTTCATGGTGTACTCTGACTGGTCCTGAGGGTACACAGCCCTATACCAAGCATTATGTTGTGACACATTCTTCCTAAACAACATTAAAATGTTCAGTAACTTATTGTTTTTCAGCAGACAGGATGGATTTCATTAACATTATGAGTTGTCAGCCCAACACCGTGTCCCAAATCTCACACATCTGACTGTTCACGGACAGTCAAATACATTCTACACACTGACATGCAGGATTGTTAAGGGACAATCTATGTATCTCACATCATAATGTTTGGTCATAAGATTTTGGCTCAATGTTGTAAATGAATGTGATTTTTTTTATTTGTTCTACACTACAAATGCATTGCATAGACATTAATGAAATTTGCTAAAAAAAAATGTATAGCATACACAAAATAGAAGTTATTAAAAGGAGTTTTGAAAAAGTGTGTGTGTGTGTGTGTGTGTGTGTGTGTGTGTGTGTGTGTGTGTGTGTGTGTGTGTGTGTGTGTGTTTTAACTACAGGTTGTCCAAATAATGATCGGTGTGTTGACGATATTGTTTGGTATCGTGTTGGCTTTACCTGCTCAGTCCATCAGCGTGTTCTCTGGAATTGTTTTCTGGGGTTCACTCTTTGTAAGTTTTCTTCTTCTTCTTCTTCTTCTTCTTCTTTTTTTTCCCAACCCAAATGTACTGTGTATATATAGTGTTACTTTTTTATAATAATAAAAACAAAAAAAAACAATCTGCATTTACAGCACATCAGCGCTGGTTCTCTGGCTGTTTCAGCGAGCAACAAGCTTAATGTCATTGTGGTACGTAAATACCAACAGCATCTTTCAAAATGAAAATGCATATATAGTAGATTGCTTTTCTTGCTTATTGTTTTTACATCCATGAAGCCGCGTATTATATTGAACTATGAAAGACATTGCTACAAAACACAAATTGTCGACAGTACAAGAAATGGATAATTGCACAAATTGCAGACAACATTAACCATATTATCCACATTACTTATGTAAGAGACACAAAAACCCAGACTCTGTGCAAATACATTTATATTCTTGTGTATTTATACCAGTCTGGTACCAAGCTTTTATATTGTGTTTGCTTTTCTGTGTTTGAGCAGTTTTTAAATTTATGATTATCATTGTGTCTTTATGTGTGTAGTTTATGCTTGTTGCTGATAAATCGACCCTTGTCTGATTTTTGGATTACTGAGTTTGACCAATTTTGACCATTATTAAAAGCGCTATATAAATAAAGCTAAAATGAGTCGAATTAAGTGCCTTTGAGACTTGATCAATTTACCATGGGGTTGACTTTATTAAATAGACCTTAGACTGTTAGAAATGCATGTTGGTCAAACTCCATCACTTTTCATGAAGGAACTGCATGCAGACAATGTACAAGAAAATCGGCAAGTACAGACACTACATTTTTATGGCATAGTAATGATAAATAAATTTAAAAAAGATTGATTATTCCGTTCTCATCAATTGGTTTTATTTAATGGGAAAATCTGTTAATGATGATGAAAATCAATCCAAAATGTGGCAGAAATTATACCCACATATCCACCATGTCATGGAAGGATTGATGACAGGACAGGACATTTCAGGGACACATAGACAATTATTATTATTATTATTATTATTATTATTATTATTATTAAAAGGTTAAAGTTAGCAGGCGGCACAGTGCTGTAGTGGAGTGCACAGTGCACTGTCCCCTTGCACCTCTAGTGTCGCATCTCTGTGTGCATGGAGTTTGCATGTTCTCCCCGTGCTTGGTGAAAAATACTGGACAAATTTTAACAGGGTTTTCACAGCTGTATTTGGCCGAGCTTGAGGTAACATATACAGTAGGCTTTGTTTCATCACAATCAGCCCATGGTCAGAGAGGATACGCTAATTTGAAATTTAAATGGAAAATGCCCTTACAGTATATCATAAAAATAAAAAAAAAATCAACCTTGAAAAAATAATTTGTTCATCTCAAAATGTAGCACAGATGGTGCTGTATGTATTTGTTAATATGCACTTATAAGTGTACAGTTGAAATCTTCTTAATAAAGGTGTTTCTGTGCACTTCACAATGATGCTGTGCATTTTTTAAAACTCACTTAAATGGGTAATTAAATTCCACATGAACAACATCTAGTATAAAATAAAAATGACTTATTTTATTAACCAATTTGTTGAGAAGAACGAAAGCGTATGGAAAGTAATTTAATTTTGTTTCATTTAAGAACTTACTGAACTCAGTGAATTTGTCTCATTTTATACCATTTTCTTTGATTGGGCATGTGGGACATGACAACAGCACACATGCCAAATCAAAGAAAAGGGTATAAAATGAAAGAAACACAGTATAGACTACAGTGACTGACTGTATTGATATGTGTCATTTATCACAAAACCTCCGAATTTTGCAATATTTTCATGCTAACTGTGTGATTCCAATGAGGACACCAAATGCACTTGACAGTGAAAATAACCTACATCATCTCTGAAGACGTTGTGGTGTAAAATCACTCTATGTTTACTGTTCAAGTAAAAGGAAACGATAAAACAAAACGTGTTTACTAATGATAATATACTACTATGATTGACGAACAATGATTTGTTGTTAAATATTTGTTTTTGAAACTTTCATAAAATTTTAACTTACAGATATTCATTTCATTTCTGATATATTTTTTCTGTTTGTCTTCTCAGGTGAGGGCTGCTCTGAGCCTCAATATTTTGAGCATAATATATGCAGTAATCGCCATCATCTTACATTCTCAGGATTTAGTGGGTGGTCCGATGCCTCGTGGCTGCAGCTACTATGATAACAGTTACATATGCAGAGATAACTACCTTGCAGTGGTATGACTTTTCAATTTATTATTATTTTAGAGTAAAATCTGGCAAGAGTAAAAATAGCCAAAAAAGTATTTCAGTACCAAAAAAGTTGAAAGCTGTATTTTTTGTATTGTGGATCTTTATTTCAGAGCCGTACCAAAGGAATCTCTGGAGTTTTGCTGATTTTCTCTCTGCTCCAGTTTGCCGTCTCTGTTGCAGTTTTAACCTTCGCTTGCAAAGCCACCTGCAACAACAAGCCTACTGTAACTAATTTTCCTTATTTATTGATTAATTTATTTATTTATTTATTATTTGGTTGTTTTTATAAGATGAATTCCAGTTTTATGAAGGTTTAAATATTCATAATGAGAGTTTATTATTGGGGAACTGGCATGGAGTGTAAAAAATGTGTTAACTAAAGTCTTTTTGTCTCAAGAGAACATGACACTGCAGGAAACTGTATAAAAAAAAAGATGGCTTATCCTTATCTGTGATTTTCACTTCTCTCTTAACACTTATCACCTCTCTACTTTTACCTCACTTGTTTTACTCCTGGTACTCAACAAGAATAATGGTTTTACCGCCACGTCTTACAGCGACATCATCTGGGTTTGTGCATTTGCTGACTTTTACCGCCGAGTGGCTCTATATATCTATAGACGGACGCCTCAGGTCTTAGTACATCCTCTCAAGGATTAATGAGCCGCAGCTCCTTTAGCACTACATGTAGTAGCGGATAGAATCAAGTGAAAAATTCTAGTTAAGAAATTCATAAGCACAGTACTAAAATTACAGTACAAATGTAGAATTTAAATTAAATTAAATCTTATTGGGATCGATTGTATGCAAAGTAAACGTTAACAGTGTGAGCCTTTACATTTTATCATGTGTAATTAGAAAAGCTTTTAGGTCATCTTATATTTTGTATTATATCTTATATTCTTTCAATTTGTAGTAGATTTATTAACTGAAATAAATGAAACCGAATGACTGTAAAATTTAAATATTTTCAGGACATGCTACTGCGTCAGCAGATGTCGATGTCATTAAGCCCCGCTTGTGTTTTTGCATTATTAGAAGAATGAAATGCAGTAGGCTGTTTCTGATCATCATAATTTTCTTTAATAAACAATGAAATCATTTTAACAAATAACATTTTTATATCCCAGTAACACCCCTGTTGTGCTGTACCACAGCCAGCAAAACCTTATAAAATACAAGTGAAACATTACAAGCGTATTTACAATCACTGTACTAAAATTACAGTACGAATTTAGAATTTAAATGAAATATAGGAGTTTCTTATTTGCATCGGATTTAAGCAAAGTTAGATTATTATTATTACTTTAGATTATATCATGTGTAACACTAGCATAGCCAGAAAACAGACTCTGGGTGTACATCAGAAAAGGTTTGTCAGATTAATGTGCAAAAACGATATAATCAAACTATAAAAGCTACATAGCCTTTAGAAGACTCTACTTTTATTTAACTGCACTCACAGTGACGACAAAACAATATGATTTTGTAAAATAATGGAAGTAAACAAGTGCGCTATTCTGTATTGTTTTTGGGGAACTTGAGGGCGTCAGAAAATGAGCCGAAACTCCGTGTATGCTCGCCTCACAGACGTGTGAAATATATAATTGTAGAAAGCGAAATGTCTGCTTTTATATAAACTAATAGAAAACAAATTTCTGGTGATGTAATTTGTATAAAATGTGAATTATAGGCGCATCCACTGCTGCGGAGATGACGAGATGACATGATCACCTTCATCACTACAGCCGAAACTAAAGACACCAATTTATCAATGCATTATTAAAATGTTCAGAGTCTCCTTGATGTGTTTCCCGACGCATTCCTACTCATTAGTTTTTTGAGTTTTCTATTATACTATATCTATCCTTTTTTTTTTTTATTTTACTTTTTGTACAGTAAATATCAATCGCTCTGGTTCAGATTTTTCATGTTTGTTTTATAAAGTACTCAGATGTGGAAATTACCATCACATATTGATATGACATTTTTATGACTTAAGCTCCAATTATATTTTAAAACTGCTGCAAATTAAAATGCCAGTTTGCGCCACCTGCCAGTCCTTTCACAAATGACATGAAATGCGACTGATTTATTTTGCCCGCTGTCGTTTTGCTGCAGTGGTAAGCACGCCGGTAATAGGCGTTCCTGTTGACTACCTACTTTACCTTTTCCCTGTTACCTTACCAGAGTGACTAAGAAACAGACCAAGGTTTCATCCAGCACTGAGAGACGTACTGTAACTTTTACATTTTCCAGATATTTGGCAAACTTTCCAATCAAGATCTGAAGACAGCAACCAGTGCTGATGTGACATTAACTGTGACTTGATCTAAGATCAAGTATGATTCAAAGTACTGTAACTGTTCTGGACAACTTTGGGTGTTACACCTATTGTAAACTTGTGTAAATATAATTATTGTGTATTTTGTAACTATGAAGCTCTGTGTATGTGTTGTACAGGTGAACACTATCATTGTGGTTCCAAACCCTGAGAGTGGTGTTCCTGTGGTCAGTTCCATCCCAGTTTATCAAGCGCAACTGGTAAGAGAAACCTGCAGGGTGTTGTCATGAAACTCCAAATCATACCAGAACATTTTTGCTTGTTAAATGTTAATATAATGTTAACCATTAATTTACTGGACTTTAGCAGGAATTCATATTATATTTGTAATATATTATTCACATATATTATTCACATTCTATTTTTTTTTCTTCTTGTATTTTTGCATTTATCCTTTAACAAGCATTTGTTTTACAGGGAGTCAGTACAGTGAACGATATGGCCATGAGCAGACCACCAATGGAAAGTCCTCCAGCGTACTGTGAGAAAGACGAAGCAAAGAACTGGGGATGATACTAAATGAGAAATTATTCTTACTTTAACAACTAATCACACATTCAATAAAAAAAGTAGCTTAAATAGATATTTACATTTAATACATCTATTGTACAATGATTTATAATGTTCTTTGATCTGTTGCAAAGAAATGTTTGCTAAGATTCTGAATTGTTTTTTAAAAAAAGTACAGCTATATGAATCAGCTTTGGTAGCATTCACAGCTGTGCAAATTTTATGAATACTTATTTTAAAAATTCTTCATAATTTCTGCCATAATTTCTAATTCTTCACAATTTTTGCTGAACACTTATTTCCTCTTTAAATAAAATTTTGTCTAAAATCAAAGAATAGATGAATAAATAAATATACACCACAGCTAGGTGAAATTCTTGATCAGAAGGTATTAATTACAGCAGTTTTGAAACAAGTGTAAGTTTAATATGAACAGGTTTATATTCATCCACTGCTTCTATTAATACTTGTGAAAGTAGTCTAGAGTCAGTGCTTTATAGCACCCACAGGCAACACTGTAATGAAGTCTGTTAACATCTACGGAAAAAAAAAAAAAAAAAAAAAAAACTTTATCAGTTTTTTATACAATGACAAGTTGAAATTTTCTTCAAAAGAAAAAAAAAAGTAAAGGAAGCGACTTTTAATTGAAAAACTACTACCATTAGTCTGATTATTATTTCTCTCCCTATTAATATTCTCACTGATATTAAAATACAAAAAAAAATACGCAAATGGGATAAAAAAAATGACAGAGAATTTTTCTGGGTAACAATCAACATGGCTCAGTTCTTTCAAGACAGCAGTGAAAACACACAGTACACTTCATGCCATGTATCTCACATCGACATCACAGTTAATATTTTTTGTGCTCAAACCTGAAATATCAAAACTTTGAAAATACCTCTTTTTAAAAATTGACTGTAATTAGAACAAATATTAACTATTTAACGATAATGAATATTAATAATGGGTGGAGTCTGTAAAAAACAGTAAAAATTACTTTGTTAAAAATGAGATGTGCTAAAGCGATTATTAGGCAAGTGGTTTAAAACAATTAGATGTAGATATGATGGAACTAAACAGACCAAAACCAAACTTTTTTCACATTTAAATAAAATTAAAATTTTATTTGTCACATACACAACCATACACAATATGATATGCAGTGTAATGCTTATACAACTGCCTGTGACCTATAAAGTAAGATTTCACTGCAAGAAAGAATTATATATATATATATATATATATATATATATATATATATATATATATATATATATATATATATATATATATATATATATAAAGAGTAAAAAAAAAGTCCAATACCATTGGTCTTAAAAAGTGGATGTGTCCTGTCCCACCCTGTGCAATGATTTAAATGCTGGGTGGTCTATTTTTAAATGTTAGCCTATAACTTTTTTTAAACTTGAGCTTTCTGCCACATGATTGACCATGACAAAGATTTCCCCTGAGATGAGTATCAAGATCAGGTCTCTGTGGATAGCAGGACACCTCTTCTCTGACATCAGGACATCCATAGTACAGTCAGGTGTTCATGTCTCAGATGATACGATAGTCATTCTTGTCGCCTGATTCCTGCAACTAAAACACCAACTGTATTGAAAGTGACCAGGTAGGTTATGTTAGTATTTGTGTCGTATAAAATCTAGACTATACATTAAACTAACATCGAATAAAATGAACTTTTTATTTGTATATTGCTGTACTTCAATGCATTGACGAAATGCTGCTCAAGGAAAGGTATGTTAAACACATTCAAACAAGCTCTATACATTATATGTAATATTCACCACATTTATTTATATATTTATTTATATATTTATTTATACTTATTTATTTGTTTGTTTTTTGGTTTGTTTGTTTGTCCTGGCACCATACATTCAGAAACACTTTAAAGGACCTTATCACTTCTTCCAAAGTGAAAAAATAATGAGCTTGTGGTATTTTGTAATTTCTGTTAGTGGAATCACAAGCGCTGCTGGATCGACATCGACATCTGCTGGCGCCAGTAGCACATCCTGACGATGTTTGAATTTTAGGGTCATTTAGTTTCATTTATTTCACTTGATAAATCTACAACAAATTAAAATAACACAAAGTATAAGATGACACCAAACCCTACTGACATGCGTAGCTTTTCTAATTACACATGATAAAATCTAAAGGCTCACCGTGTTAACGTTTACTTTGCTTTGTTTTGCTTAACTTAGACTTTCTTACACTGATAGAATTATCGACTCATCATTGTGTTTAGTTCAACAGACATTTAAGATTCTTAGGTAAAACACACACACACATACTCTCTCTGAGAGAGTAACTGCTCAGAAAGCAGTGATTCCGTTAGTGTGTGTGTGTGTGTGTGTGTGTGTGTGTGTGTGTGTGTGTGTGTGTGTGTGTGTGTGTGTGTGTGTGTGTGTGTGTGTGTGTGTGTGTGTGTGTCTGTGCCCTGCGATGGATTGGCACCCTGTCCAGGGTGTACCCTGCCATGTGCCTCCTGGCATAGGCTCCAGGCCCCCGTGACCCTGAATACAGGATTAAGCGGTATAGATGATGAGTGAGTGAGAGTGAGTGAGTGATCGCTATTTCTCTTTCAACAAATCCTCTCTTTTTTAGTCCCCCTTTTTTATATTATCTCTCTTCCTTCTGACCTTCCACTGAATGAAACACTGCCACTGACAGTGTAGTGGTATTTATTGGCATAGCTTAAAATAGAGGCAGCATCATTAGTGGTTAGCACTGTGACTTTGCCCGTCTAGGTTGGGGGGTTTGAGTCCGGGCTTTGGGTCTGTGTGTATGGACTTTGTATGTATTCAGAAATGCAGATTAGGCCATTTGGTGTTTCCAAATTGCTTATAGTGTGTGAGTGTTTGTGTATGTGTGTATATACACTATATTGCCAAAAGCATTCGCTTGCCTGCCTTCACATGCATATGAACTTGAGTAACATCCGATTCTTAATCCATAGGGTTTAATATGATGTTGGCTCAGCACAGATTTAACTCTTCAGGGGGAACAAGCATTAACAGTTCCTTTCACTGGAAGTAAGGTGTGGAGCTCAACTCCTGAAAAACAACCCCACACCAGTTCCAACATGACTGTGCACCATTGCACCAAGGAATGTCTATAAAGATGTGGATGAGCGAGTTTGGTGGAAGAATGGGCAAAAATTCCCATAAACACACTCCTAAACCTTGTGGAAAGACTTCCCAGTAGAATTTAAGCTGTTATAGCTGCAAAGGTCAACATCATATTAAACCCTATGTATTAAGAATTGGATGTTACTCGTATTAAAGCCTCCTTCTTCTTTGTCGGTTGGCTGTTTACTTTCAGGGGTCGCCACAGCGAATAATTTCAGCGGTTAAATATAGGGTTGTACCTCTGATGGACTCATTCTTGATCCTATCCATCCTTGTCACCCCCAAAGAGAACCCCAACATCTTCATATCTACTACCTCCAACTCTGCCTCCTGTCTTTTCTTCAGTGCCACTGTCTCTAAGCTGTAGAGCAACACTGGTCTCACCACTGTCTTCTACACCTTTCCTTTCATTCTTGCTGATACTCTTTTGTCACATAACACGTCTAACATTTTTCTCCACCCGTTCTAACCTGCCTATACACACCTCTTCACCTCCTTTCCACACTCTCCATTGCTCTGGAACATTGACACTAAGTACTTAAAGTCCTGCAGCTTTGATACGTTTGCTTCATGTTGGCTCACCATTCCACTTGAGTCCTTCTCATTCCCACACACGTATTATGTCTTACTAAAGCTAATCTCCATTTCTCCTTTTTCCAGAGCAAACTTCCACCTCTCTAGATTTTCCTCCACCTGTTCCCTGCTCACCTCTGCCGTTAACGTAGCTTCATTGTGTGGCTCATCATTTTTTTTATCTCCTATGTAGTTGCCACAGCTCTGCACATCCCCCTTGTTTTTAAAGATCGGCATTAATACACTTCTCCCCTATTCCTCTGGGATCCTCTCACTCTCCAATATCTTGTTAAACAGACTCATCAAAAACTCTACTGCCACCTCGCCTAAGCACTTCCATACCTCCACAGTTATGCCATTACTCCTCATCCTCTTCAACGCCCTCATTACCTAAATATTACTGATTTTTGCTACTTCCTGCTCCACTACAGTCACCTCTTCTACTTTTCTTTCACTTTCATTTTCCTCATTCATGAAACTTTTCAAAATATTCCTTTCATCATATTAAACCCTATGGATAAGGAGTTGGATGTTACTCAAGTTCATATGCATGTATGAATGTAAAGGCAGGCGAGCGAATACTTTTGACAATATATTGTATATATACATTACCACTCAAAAATTTGGGATCACTTGCAAATTTATTTGTTGGCTCCGCCTTTGCAGCTATAACAGATTCAACTCTGCAGGGAGAACAAGCATTCCACAAGCATTAAGAGTTCCTTTCACTGGAAGTAAGTAACTGGGGGTAACTCCTGAAAAACAACCCCACACCAGTTCCAACATGACTGTTCACCCTTGCACAAAGCAATGTCATAAAAGACATGAATGTGCAAGTTTGGTGGAAGAATGGGCAAAATTTCCCATATACACACCCCTACATTTCACCTTGTGGAAAGCCTCCCAGAAGAGTTGAAGCTGTTATAGCTACAAAGGCCGACATCATATTAAACCCTATGGATTAAGAATTGGATGTTACTCGTATTAAACCCTCCTTCTTCTTTGTCTATCGACTGTTTAACTTTAAATACACTAACTGTATTTATTCTGTTCTGCTGGGAAAAGTTCAACTATGAGCCTCCTTTTCTTGAGAAGTCTACGGCATGTACAGACATCACTTCTGTTGCCCCCCCCCCCCCCCGACCTTTCCTGTTTTTGATTATTGTCTTACTTATTATGAATTATAAGCAAGCTTTCAGGAGGTGCAAATAATACACAGAGCAAAGGGGAAAAGCAAAGGGAAGCATTTATTAGCATCCACAGACAGGAGGTAAAAAAAAAAGTATTTTTGTCTTTATTAAAATAACTGCTTTTTTGTTTTTAAGTGTGATTGCAGCATGGAAATGCTTTTAACTGGTTTCCTTGAAAATTTGGTGATTATGGACCACTTTACTTTGTAGATTTAACTCCCATGTCACGTTCAGAGTAAATAAAAGGATTGTTTTTAAAGGTGGACACAATTCTGAGAAATGATACTGAAGTGGACGTAAAAGTGATGTGTTAAAATTAGAAGTATGCAGAGAAAAAAAGTTTAAAAGTTGTTACCATATGTAATTAAATGCTCTTAATGTTTTAACTGAGAAAATGATTTTATTGTGTTCTGAGGTTTAAAAATGTTTTTCTGTTTTACCCGAGAACAGGTAAATCTGTCCACAGTGCTCGCATGGGTGTGAAACATGTCTAATTTAAAGTTGTGAAGTTATTCTATTTGCTCTGTTTAACACAAAATCAAAATGAGTGTCTGCTTTAAGCATAATAAAACAGATGCTTGGGATAATTTGGCTCCCCTGTTAACCATTGGCCATATAAAGTTATAATTTGGCTTAATTTATTGGCTTCATTTTAATAGCGTTTAAGTCAAACTGGGACTTGTGATGAAGTTTCTGATGAATGAAGGAATAAAAGGAGATTTACAGAAGACTTCAAGCTAAGTAAAGTGATGAGACTGTTAGCCGCAGTAAAGCAATTGAATTCTGCAAACATTTAAAGAAAGCCGTACATCCATGAATGACGAGCCCATCCTAGGGTTCTTGGAGCAGTGGTTCCTGTGAACATTCAGTGAGCGGAACGCCTGATCCTTGAAAATTATTATTATTATTATTATTATTATTATTATTATTATTATTATTATTACAGTATTTCAGATTTCACAGATTCTTAGCTGGTATTAATACTTTGCCTATGCAAGATGCATTTACTCCTGTTACTGTAACTGAGTATTTTTTTTATTGTGTGTACTTCCACTTTTTAAAGTAGTTTTTAAAATCTGTAATTTTAATTTTACTTGAGTATGTTTAGCTTGAACCTCGCTACATATGAAATCATATTCGCTACTGAGTAAAAAATAAATGAATGAAAATGAAAAATAATAAAAAATAATGCAACGGGGAAAAAAAAAAATTACACCCCAGAAACCACTGCATCGATTGATTAATTGGGGGGGGGGGGGGGCGGATAACTAATGAGCTAAACTCACAAGAAAGATGGAGATGGACCTAAAAGTAAAACGCCATCAAATTCCTATGAAGCAAACCCCTGGAACGGTCACTACTATGTTGTGTACCACATTACTGTGTGTTGCCCTTTTAAGAGTCGCCGCCGTCCCCCAGTGTGCTGTGGAGGTGTGTGCGTGTGAGAAGGAGCGAGCGGAGTAGGAGCCCAGGTTCTAATTCACGTTCTATTCTTTTACCCTTTTCTTTACTTTCACTTTTTGTTTTGTATTATAATTTTGTGACGCTGAAAGAGGCCGATAAAGGTTTCGTGCTGAACGTTATTCTTGGCTTTTTCCCCTCAGCTATCCGGCGCAAAGCGTCTCGCGTCTCACACCATACAAACAACTAGTTTGAGATTTATATCCGCTTGTCTTTTTTGAACTGCACTAGAATCCCCCCTCACCCCCCCGCTATTAAAAAAAAGTAACTCGCCAATTTTTACTCTGAGTGAATTTTTAAGGAGCTTTTACTTCAGTACATTTTTATAATGGTAACTTTATTTTACTGAAGTAACAGTACTTGAGTACAAAAGTTTATTACTCTTTCCACTTCTGTCTAATTCATGTTCTACTTTAAAACTGATGTTACAATCTGATATCACTCAGATTAGTCTATACTGTAAGTGCAGTAGGTGTATTTTACCATATTGTTGTGATGCCATAGATGGGACACATTGACTACTGTTTCTCCTGTAAGGTCAAGGTGACAGACAGTCTCATCAGCTTTTACATAGGCGACATATGTTTTCATTTCCTTTCCTAGTTGTTATAGAGTGTGCTTTAAAAGCAAACAAACAAACAAAAATTACTGGCTGATTTTGGGTCGCAAAAATGCTGGTTTGAAGTGACACTTGACTTTCTTGCCATTTCATCCAGTTGAATAACACCTAGATATGAACATGTGCCCTCTCAACTGTCTGTTAATAGGTTTCAAATTGTTTACATGTGTACTTGATGTGTCCTCAGTCAATTTATCCTCTTACATTCTTAGAATGTAAGTTATACCTTGCACTGAAAACATGCTTGTAATCCAAAGTACTCATATATAAAAGGGAATTACTAAATAAAAAATAAGGGAAACTCATGATTCATTCCACAACCCTAATATCTATCTATCTATCTATCTATCTATCTATCTATCTATCTATCTATCTATCTATCTATCTGTAGAGAGAGAGAGAGAGAGAGAGAGAGAGAGAGAGAGAGGATTGCATGGAAATGTGGCATTGCATTGGTATTAAACAGATTAAGTCACAGGTGACTTCACTTTCTTTTATTTTCAGTTAGAAGATCTGTTTGATGATGGTAAGTTATATTAATTTTGGGTAGAGTGACTTTAGGTTGTATCATTCTATTTACCAGCAGTTGTTTATATAATGCTCCAGAAGGTCTCAATTTCCTGCTTGTTTGTGTAATGACGTAGGTCTCACGAGGGGCAGAACCATGCATAAATACTCTGCACTGTTCAAAACGGGCAGATCTGCAAGCTGCTACCCCGCGGAGTTCTGAACAGGCAGAGGCATGGCCACATAGACACACAGTTGCCAGGCAACACCGCCAAAAGGCAATCAGCCTGGACACAACGGACACAACGTGGCGGCATGTCCATTTACAGGTCCTGATCCCCCGGCACTTCATGCGATCATTTAGGTAGCACCAGTAAGGTATCAGGACTAATGAAAGAAAAAAGAAAAGAAAAGAGAGACATAGAAATAAAATAAAGATAAACAGGAAGACAGAGCGCACTCAAGAGAGGGAGACAAGCAAAGATCCAGCCTCTGTCTCCCAAAGACGCCGGCAAGAGAGAGAGGGAAAGAGAGAGAGCAGCATGCTGTCCTTAAGGCGTGCGCTCCAAGGTTAAATATAAAAGCACAAACACAAAACTCTCTTTCTCCTTTAAATCCTTGGTAAGGGCATAGTCCCCAAGAGGATATAGTTTTTGTTTTAGTTTTCAGAGCCCCGTTCGTTCTCGCATAGATGGCTGAGCTCTGTTTATTTAGTGTTTTCTGCTATCAAAAGGAAAGGTCTTCCCGTGTGTATCATAAGCACTTTTATGCACCCCCCTCTGAAGCACTGGGTTAGGCCTCTTACAAACATTAAAACATCTCGTGGTGCGGCTCTCCATACCAAAAGCCTTCTTATTCTGTGTCACCCTCTGATTGTGGCTTTGCAGAGCATTTGACTCCTCATTTTATACCATGTGATATGGGTAACTACAACCCTGACCTTCTACTCTGTCTGATCTTAATCATGGTATCCATGTTTTTTAAGGACATGATTTTTTAAGGATGGATTTTGGTTCCTCATCATTGTTATTCTGTGACATATCTTGATTAGCTGCTTGAGGTCCTTCCAGAGGTTATTCAGCTTCTTCCCCAGCCTATGGGGCCATACTAGTGTCCAGGGTGCCTTCCTCTTCTGTGATATTCTTTATTGATTTCTGCCTATACAGCGCAATATGGCTTCTTGCTATCACAAAAGTGCAGTCAAATCACTTGTTGCAACGCTCCTCTAGAGAGTCTTGCTTAGTTAGGTCTGTCACCTATTTTCGTTTCCTTGTGCAGTAGGTGATTTTGCATGAAGTGATTGATAGAGTTTCTTTTCTTCACCTGCTCTCTCTACTGATGACTCCACTGATGGTACAAGTAGTCAGTCTGGGATTATGGGTGAAACCTAGAAACATTATTTAAGTGATTTTATCTTTTGTACTGCCATTTCTTCTCACATATAGCAACATGTTGATAGTAAATGCTGATAGTTTTTTTGTCCACAGATTGAAAATCCAGAGGAGCTTTAAAGATGGCTAACGCTCGTATACCACTCACTAATGCGAGAAGTGGCTACAATGTCATCACTCAAGTTTTTCACTCAACAACAGGTCCAGCTGCAACAGAACAAAATTCATCTCTGACTGAAAGTCAACTGCAAACATTCCTGAAAGGAGAACCCAAAGCGCTGGGAGTAAGTTATACTATTACATCACAGAGTCAAAAAGAAATATATTTATGAAGTGTGATTTAATTATTTGCCTATTAAATATGGCATTTAAAGAAGTTCCCTTTCAAAAGCTACACTCGATGCTGCGTGAAAACGCTATGGGAAGATCTATTTGTTCTCCGGTGAAGCCTGTGCATGTCAAAACCGCCGAATACTTTGTACTGTGATCTTCTCCCTATTAAGGTGCTTCGCGCGCGGCTCACTTTCTTTAAAGAGAAACCGCGAGCCTGGGGCTTGTATGCTGATCTGGCAGACACGCACGAGACAGAATTCCCCCTTTCTCTCGCGCTCTCTACGGCTCAGGAAGTTTTAGCTTCCGCTTCTCAAGCGCGCTCCGGTGCTTCTTGTGATGGAGCAGAAGAATCTTCCTCTCTCGCTTCCATGGAAGTAGCCTCCTCACAATGCTCCTCCAGTGCTGACAGAGCTTATGAGGAATTATTGGAGGTTATAATGCGTGCGGTCGAGCGATTGCATATCGACTGGCCACGGAAGCATGATTCCCCCAAGCGCTTGAGATTAGACGACAGGTTTCTGTCGAGTGGCCGGGGGGAGGTGCCTCAACGTTTCTCTCTCCCCTTCTTTGGTGACCTCCATGACGAATGAACTCTTTCATGGAGCAAGCTGTATTCATCGCGTGTTTTTGTGCCATCGACTTCGACTTATTCAAATATCGCTGATGCGAAAGTATGAGGTTATATGAAGATGCCCCAGATAGAAGAGACGCTTGTGGGCTATCTCTCTCCTGAGACATCATCCTCCTTGAAGAAGCCTACTCTCCCCTCCAAGCCGTGTAGATTGACATCTGCTTTGGTGGGGAAAGCTTTTCAGGCAGCAGGTCTGACCTGCTGAAGGACCTGAGCACTGGCGGGGTTATTAATGAGAGGGCATTTGCAGAGCTGCGCCGAGCCACAGACCTGTCTCTCCGTGCAACCAAGCAGACGGCCCGTGCTGTTGGCCGTTCTATGGCTGCCATGGTATCCATGGAGAGGCATCTGTGGCTGAACATCACGGGCATCAAGGATAGGGATCGTGCTGTCCTCCTTGATGCCCCTGTCTCGCCTTCCGGCCTCTTTGGCAACGCTGTTAATTCCGTTGCCACTAGGTTTCGGGAGGTGAAGCTATATGAACAGGCGTTTGGGACGTTCCTTCCCCGCCGTTCTCAAGAACCGGGACTGTCGGCCACCCGGTCCCGACCAGGTCTGGCCCCTATTAGGCGTGAGGTGCAGAAGGAGAGTATGACCAGCCGCCCACCCCCTCATAAAGACTGGGGTGGGGCTCACCGCTCTTCTCAATCTACCTCAAAAAGACCGGACCTGAGGAGCTTCCTCTCTTCAAAGAAGTCCTGTGGCTCGTGCGCCCAGGGCCATGGTTGTGTCTCCCTCCTCCGCCTGGATTTCCTTTACAAAACAGGGCCTCCTCCCTGGCACTCCCAGGAGGCTGGTGTTCAAAACTACTGCCAGGCGTATCTCCTTGGGTACAAAGGACTGTAGCCACAGGCTACAGGATTCAGTTTGCACATTGTCCTCCGCGTTTCAACGGCGTGGTCTCCACTTCTGTGAAACCGGACCGAGCACATCTGCTGGCCCAGGTGTTACAGACTCTGCTGGGCAAAGGGGCCATAGAACATGTTCCCCTCCCAGACAGAGAGTCGGGCTACTACAGTCGGTACTTTTTGGTGCCCAAGAGAGATGGGGGGTTGCGTCCGATTTTGGTTCTTCGTGGCTTGAACCGCTATCTCAGGAAATCCAGATTCAAAATGTTGCCTGTCAAAATGATTGTTTCTCAAATCCAACCAGAGGATTGGTTTGTGACAATCAATCTCAAGGACACATATTTCCATATAGAAATATTGCCACAGCACAGGAAGTTCCTGAGGTTCGCTTTCGGGGGCGAATCTTACCAGTATCGGGTCCTTCCATTTGGCCTAGCTCTGTCACCCCGCACATATACAAAATGCATGGATGCGGCCCTGGCTCCTTTACGACTCCAGGGCATCCATATTTTGAATTACATAGACGACTGGCTGATTCTGGCTCAGTCTCAGGAGCTAGCGCTTCGACATCGAAATGTCGTCCTAGCTCATCTCCATTCTTTAGGATTGAGACTCAACGCAACAAAGAGCATTCTCTGTTCAGAGGACAACATATTTAGGTGTCACATGGGATTCGGTCACAATGCGGGCACAGCTGTCTCCTGCTCGTGTCGAATCCATTCTCAGCACCCTGAAGGAAATCAAGCTAGGCCAGAAGGTGACTGTTCATCACTTTCAGAGATCTCTAGGCCTCATGGCAGCTGCGTCCATGGTGATACCTTTGGGCCTTCTGCACATGAGAGCGATTCAGCTGTGGCTAAGAGCCAGGGGGTTTCACTCAAGGGCCAATCCCCAGAGGCTAATAGGGGTTACGCGCCGGGGGCCGTACCCTTTCTATGTGGTTCAGACCCCGGTCCCACTTTAGGTCCGTCTTGTCGTCACAAGATGCTTCCTTCACGGGCTGGGGTGCGGTCTTGAATGGCCGTCCAGCACAAGGGAGCTGGAGAGGTCATCTTCTCGCATGGCACATCAATTGCCTTGAAATGATGGCTCTGTTTCTGGCCCTGAAACACTTCCTCCAGCAGTTGAGAGGCTACCATGTCATAGTGTGGGTGGACAACACTGCGGCAGTCTCGTACATAAATCGCCAGGGTGGACTGTGCTCGTGCCGCTTGAACAAGCTAGTGCACCAGGTTCTGCTTTGGGCACAGGACAAGTTCCTGTCCCTCAGGGCGATTTACATTCCGGGGCATATGAATGTAGGAGCAGACACGCTCCAGACAAGCTGTGAAACATGGGAAATGGAAAATCCACCCCAAAGTAGTCAGTCAAATCTGGGAAAGATTTTATGTAGCAGAGGTGGACCTCTTTGCCTCACAAGAGGCAGCACAATGTCCCCTTTACTACTCTCTGACTCCTCCAGCTCCCCCGGGTTTGGAGGCGATGGCCCACACGTGGCCCAGATTATGACTTTATGCGTTTCCACCCATAGTTCTGCTCCCAGGAGTCCTGGCGAGGGTCCGTCAACAGGGTTTGCGCCTCTTATTGATAGCACCCGATTGGCCGACCAGAGTGTGGTTCTTGGATCTAATATCTCTCCTCGACGGCTCACCCTGGGTGATTCCAGTGAGGAGGGATCTTCTGTCTCAGGCACAGGGGACAATATTTCATCCCCGGCCCGAGCTCTGAAACCTTCACGTTTGGCCCCTGAAAGGGTCACTAGACAGACTCTGTCACACTGGGTGAGAGATGCTATTGCCCATGCTCGTGGTCACACTTCGCCTCTGGGAATCAGGGCTCATTCAACCAGGGGGATTGCCTCATTAATTGCCTTGGCAAGAGGTGTCCCCCTGCAGCAGGTGTGTGATGCGGTGGGCTGGTCCTCTCCACACACGTTTGTTAGATTTTATAGTCTGGATGTCAGTGCAACTCCGGGTTCATGGATCCTTGAGTCAGCATCCCAGAGCTAGGTCTGAGACCTCCTTGGCTATTGTGCGCACACGCTACACAACCTGGGGGTCCAAACAACCTGGGGGTCCAGTGTGGCGGCGTTGGTATTCTTGTTCCCATAACGTTTTCATGCAGCATCGAGTTTAGCTTTTGAAAGGGAATGTCTCGGGTTATTTAGCTGTAACCCTGTTCCCTGATAAAGCGGGAACGAGATGCTGCGTTTCGATGCCACACTGCTGGCGTGCCTGGACGTCCTTCAGACAAAATTGACCTGAGGATGTTTCCGGTTCACTCCTATTTATAACCTGCAGGTGCACCTTATTCGGTGACATCATGCCTGGCAGAGGTTATAAGCCAAAGTATTCGGCGGTTTTGACATGCACAGGCTTCACAACCAGAGAACAAAGAGATGTTCCCATAGCGTTTTCACGCAGCATCTCGTTCCCGCTTTATCAGGGAACAGGGCTACAGCTAAGTAACCCGAGACGTTTTCTATATAATGATGAAATATAAAATAGTAACTTCAATCATAAAGCATTAAATTAAGATTTTTACTTTATGTTAGTCTTTTTCATATCTTGGCAGTTAAGATCTAACAAATTAATACACAAATCACCATGAATAATAACATGATTAACATGGAATTGTGATATGCTGTATGTATGAACATTTAAAGAAATTAACATTTTGTGCATTCACCCTGGCTTTGTTTTGACAGCCATCCAAACACTTATTTCCAACCTTAAATATACAAACAATTAACAAGAAATAAATAATGGAATAAAAAAGGAATAAGTTTAGCTATAAAAACATAGCTGTAGAAAATAGAACAACATATAAAAGTATTTAAAAATATATATAAGAAATATAAAAAACTTATCTATGCAATGGTATAAGAAATATAAAACATATATATTATTTTTTTTAAACGTATCCGTATGAATGGACAAAATAAAGATAAATTTAAATGGAATTGTGCAAATGTGCATAAGTATACAGTTTAACTATAAACTGTACACTAATGTCCATAAGTGACCATTTCACTAATGTCGTTTTCTACATTAAAGAATAATACTTATCTGTACTTACTTATGGAAAACCTCCATAGATGTGATAACCTGGTCATTAAGAAAATTCATTAACAAAATGTTGAGCCTAGACCTGGCACATGAAGCTGCCTCCAGAGGCTTGTATAGTGATTGGTGCATCGCTTCATGCACTTCCTTTCTTACCCTGAGGTGCTAATTTAATATATAACACATTATATAGATTTTTTTCAAAATTTTCAAAGTCCAGTCATTTTCCTTCCTAGCAAAATGAAGGTTGATTAACAATCAGTGGTTTCTTCTGAGATTAGGGGAATCCAGGTTTTGCCTATTTTCAGACTATACTGTATTTTCCATTTAGTGGAAAAAAAAAAGGTTAAACCAATCATGCCACTGCCAATTTTTTCAGGATTATGCACAAAATATGGTGTTCATCACAAAATTAAAAAAAAAAAAAAAAAAAAGCAAATAAGTCAAATTGCCGCCGATTCACCATTTATCCAATGAATGAGCATCACAATGAATCCTGGTGGATCATATGATCATCATTCATTAACATCTTGAGTTGTGTGCCCAACACCCTATCCCACATCCCACACATCTACCTTGTTCTCAAGAACACATTAACACAGTGTGACATGTTATTGACAGTTTTAAAGTAAAAGGGGGTGGAATCAGTGTTGCCAGTACTTTTGACATTTTTTTTTCACTAACCGAAAAATGTTATAAGCATTTAAACACTTATGAATTTATTCAGATAGTTACAGGGATATCACAGAGAGGGGTGTTTTATTTTATTTTATATCTTTTATTTTACGATAAACCCTGTAAGAATGTTACAGAATTTGTCACGCCAGGCCGAATTACTTTCAAATTACTCCAGGACGCCAATGTTTTCACGAAACTCGACCTCAGAAACGCTTACCACCTAGTCAGGATAAGAGAACGTGACGAATGGAAAACAGCCTTTAACACCCCCACCGGCCACTGTAAATACTTGGTGGTTTCATTCGGCCCAACCAATGCCCTGGCTGTGTTTCAGGCCCTCATAAATGATGTTCTCCGTGATTTTCTCAATAACTTTGTCTTCGCCTATCTTGACGATATCCTGATCTTCTCTCACTCACTGAAGGAACACAAAATCCATGAATGGCAAGTCTTGCAACGTTTAATGGAGAATAAGCTCTATGTCAAAGCAGAGAAATATCAGTTCCACCAACAATCCACCTCCTTTCTGGGCTACCTCATCTCCCCATCAGGAATCCAGATGGACCCAGCCAAGATCAAGGCAGTCACTGAATGGCCTATTCCATTGTCCAGACACGATCTCCAACACTTCCTGGGCGTTGCCAATTTCTATCGTCGTTTCATCAAAAACTACAGTTCAGTGGCTATGCCTCTCACCACTCTCACCTCTACCAAGAACCCCTTTCAGTGGAACCCTCAAGCCCAGGAAGCATTCAACCACCTTAAACACTTATTCACCACAGCACCAATTCTAGTCTTCCCCGTTTCTTGACTTCAGTTCATCGTTGTGGTGGACACTTCCGAAACAGGCATTGGAGCAGTCCTCTCCCAGAGATCTCCCCAAGATAACAAACTTCACCCATGCTCGTTCTTCTCTCGCCGCCTCACACCCCCTGAACGCAATTACGACATCGGAGATTGTGAGCTCTTGGCAGTTAAGCTCGCTTTAGAAGAGTGGAGACACTGGCTGGAGGGAGCCGAACTCCCCTTTCTCATCTGGACGGACCATAGAAACCTTGCATATCTCAAGTCAGCTAAGAGACGTCAGGCACACTGGTCATTCTTCTTCTCCAGGTTTAATTTCACATTGTCTTACCGTCCAGGCTCTAAGAACACTAAACCCGATGCCCTGTCTCAACAATTCGCCACCCCTTGGGACGCGAGTACTACAGAAACCATCCTACCACCTCAATGTCTAGTGGCTGCCACTCGGCTGGAAGTAGAAAACCAAGTCCTTCAAATAATAGAGCACGAGCCAGGTCCTAGTAACGTCCCTCCCGGGAAGCTCTTCGTCCCAGCTTCAGCCCGTCCTTCAGTATTAGAGTGGGGCCACAAGTCTAAGCTAGCATGTCATCCAGGGGCTACTCGCCCTACTACAGCAACGATTCTGGTGGCCATCCATCACATAAGATATAAAGAACTTCATAGCCGCATGCGACATATGCGCCAGAAACAAAACACCCAACCGTCCTCCCGAGGGTCTCAGAGCAACGACTAACGCGCTAATCAGGAGCTTGAGAAGACCCTGAGGTGCATGACCTCTCGGGACGCAGCTTCATGGAGCGATTTTCTTCCCTGGGTGGAGTACGCACATAACTCACTCCCCACCTCTGCCACTGGAATGTCCCCATTTCAATGCTGTTTAGGCTACCAGCCACTGCTATTTCCCACCCAGGAGGAGGAAACCGCTGTCCCTTCAGCTCAAGATTTTGTTTGCCGCTGTAGGAACACCTGGCGATGGGCCCGTGTCCAGCTTATACGCACCGTGAGCACTTTCCAACATAAGGCTAACCGGCACCGCTGTGCAGCCCCAAAGTATCACGTTGGTCAAGGGTCATGCTCTCCACTCGCGATCTGCAGGACCACATCCAGGAAACTCTCCCCAAGATTCATAGGTCCTTTCACAATCTCACGTATCATCAACCCATCCACCGTCAGACTGGCTCTCCTTCTTTCCATGCGCTGCCTTCACCCCACATTCCACATCTCCCAGATACGCAGATTGGTGCCATGTCCTTTGGCTCTGCCCCTCCCCCTCCCCCACTGCCTTCACTGTCCATAAGCTGCTCAAGTCTTGCTGCCAAGGGCGCGGCCTACAGTATCTTCTGGACTGGGAAGGTTATGAAGCTGGGTTCCAGCCAGATTTATCCTGGATCGCTCTCTGATCACAGATTTTAACCACATTCATCCTGAGGCTCCCTCAAGAATCCCAGGTGGCGTTCGTAGGGCGGAGGGTACTGTCACGCCACGCCAGGTCATGCCCACCTGTCAAACTCAGCCATGATCTCCCACGACTCCATTCCATACTGCAGTTCGCTGTTTCAGTTTTGCCGCCTCATTGACCGGCTTGAGCACACCTGTTGCTCATTTCAATCATTGCTCTGCTCTATTTAACTTGCTCACAAGCAACCACCCGTTGCCAGATTATCGTGTGCCTTAATGCCCAATTTTCCAGCGATTTCACCTGCCTTGCTACTCGGATCTCGACTCACGCTTTGTTTTACGGATCACGCCTTTTGCTTCACGTCTTGGATTGATGTTTGTTTGGATTTCTGGATAATGACCCCCGCCCTCGACCACGAATTCGGATCACGGATTCTATTAGTTTTCTCGGCTTTGACCCACGCACGCTCACCACCGGCTCATCTTTACAATCAGCGCATTCAACAACACGTGTTCTGCACTTGGATCCACCAGGTTTGTCTGGACCGTAACAGAATTAAGAACTCCAGTGAAAGAAATTACTAGATGGGTGCTGTGAAAACATGGTGTAAGAAAAAGGAATGCTAAAAGAGTGTAAAAAAAAAAAAATACCGAAAATCACATTGTAGGATTCTTAAAGAATGTATTTGCAAATTATGGTGGAAAATAAGTATTTGATCAATAACAAAATTTCATCTCAATACTTTGTTATATACCCTTTGTTGGCAATGACAGAGATCAAACGTTTTCTGTAAGTCTTGACAAGGTTTTCACACACTGTTGCTGGTATTTTGGCCCATTCCTCCATGCAGATCTCCTCTAGAGCAAGGAACATGGACTTTCAACTCCCTCCAAAGATTTTCTATGGGGTTGAGATCCAGAGAGTGACTAGGCCACTCCAGGACCTTGGCACTCATTTGGTGTGTTCGGGATCATTGTCATGCTGAAAGACCCAGCCACGTTTCATCTTCAGTGCCCTTGCTGATGGAAGGAAGTTTTCACTTAAAATCCCACCATACATAGCCCCATTCATTCTTTCCTTTACACAGATCTGTCGTCCTGGTCCCTTTGCAGAAAAACAGCCCCAAAGCATGATGTTTCCACCCCCATGCTTCACAGTAGGTATGGTGTTTCTTCTCCTCCAAATGCGACAAGTTGAGTTTTTACTAAAAAGTTAATCTCACCATTTAACATTCTCCCAATCCTCTTCTGGATCATCCAAATGCTCTCTAGCAAACTTCAGAAGGGCCTGGACATGTACTGGCTTAAGCAGGGGCACACGTCTGGAACTGCAGGATTTGAGTCCCTGGCGGCGCAGTGTGTTATTGATGGTAACTCATGGTAGCCTTACTTTGGTCCCAGCTCTCTGCAGGTCATTCACTATTCACAGGTTATTCACGGGTCCCCCCGTGTGGTTCTGGGATTTTTGCTCACATTCCTTGTGATCCTTTTGATCCCACGGGGTGAGATCTTGCGTGGAGCCCCAGATCGAGGGAGATTATCAGTGGGCTTGTATGTCTTCTATTTTCTAACAAATGTCCGACAGTTGATTTCTTCACACCAAGCTGCTTACCTTCTGCAGATTCAGTATTCCCAGTCTGTTTTCTTATTTTCTCTCTCATAGTTGAGCTATACTTATGGTGAAAATTACAGGCCTCTCTTATCTTTTTAAGTGGGAGAACTTGAACAATTGGTGACTGACTAAATACTTTTTTGCCCCACTGTATGTACATGAAAGGTCCATTAAATCATCGTTAGTGACTGCTACTCAGACACTGACACTGTATATATTTCCAAGATGACTTGATTTAAGCTTGATTTAATCATAAAAATATGTTGACAATGTAAGAACTGCAGTTAACAAGCACTCACTGCTCCCCCTGGCAGGACTATACAGCATTGCAACCAGCTTATTAGAACAGCGCAAGAAGGGGTTTATGGGGCGGGGCTTCGTTCACAACATCATCACGGGGATTAGGGTCCGTGCACAGGTCATTCACAGACCCATCATAGATTGGAAAGGGCCCTTCCATGGAGCAGGCGACTGATTAAAAAGTATTCTATTGTATAGGACACAAATAAATATATTATTTATAAATAAAATGTCTGTTTTTTTTTTTACCACACACAGGTTGTCCAAATAATGATTGGTTTGTTGACCATATTGTTTGGTATCGCGATGGCGGTCCCGTATTGGACCATCAGTGTGGTCTCTGGAGTTCTGTTCTGGGGCTCACTGTTTGTAAGTTTTTTCTTCTTCTGTTTTTTTTTTCATTTTTTTTTTTTATTATTTTCAACTTCAAATGTACTGTATACAGTAAATAGAGTAAAAATCTGCACTTACAGCACATCATCGCTGGTTCTCTGACTGTTTTAGCGAGCAACAACCTTAATGTTTGTGTGGTATGTAAACACCAACAGCATCTTTCAAAATTAAATTGTACATAGTTTGCTTTTCTGTTTGTATTTTGTATTTTTTAACATTTTCTTATGTATGTTTGTACACCCTTTGTCTCTTTTTTACTTTCATTTATTTCCTAAACTGATTTACCTTGATTTTGTGTTCTGTCTGTGTGTTTTCTGCCTTCTCAGGTGAAGGCCGCTCTGGTGCTGAATATCTTTAGCATGATAGCAGCAGGAATCGCCATCATCATGCTTTTTCTGGATTTGGTGATACCTCATACCTGCTACCGCATTGGTTCCGTTTATGGATGCATAAATATCAACTTTGTAGAGGTATGACTTATCAATTCATTATCATTTTAGTGTGAAATGTGGCAAGGGTAAAGATACCACAAAAAACAAACAAACAAAGAAAAACCATGTAATAAAAAGTTAACAAAAATATATTCATAATTTTTAAGTAAACACAGTTAAAGTATTTGCTGAATATTTTAATACAAAAACAGGTTTTGTATTTGTAGCTGTACTTTTGTATCATGGATTTTTATTTCAGAACCATATCAGAGCAATCGGTGGAGCTCTGCTGGTTTTCTCTCTGCTGGAGTTTGTCGTCTCTATCACAGTTTCAACCTTCGCTTGCAAAGCCACCTGCACCGATCAACCTACTGTAAATAATTTTTCATTATCCATTTATTTATTTATCATTTGTTTGTTTTAAAAAGATAAATGTTTCTTTATTATGGGGGAACTGGCATGAAGTGTAGATAAAGTGTCAACGAAAGCTTTTAAAATTTGTCTCAAGAGGACATAGAGGAAGTGATATTTCAGTCAAATGCAGTCTTAAATCGGTAGTGAACTGCACACTGTGGTAAAGGAATTCCGTTCGTTAGTGGGGTTTGAACCACACACCTTGGTGTTAAGAGTGCCCCGCCCTGTCAGTGTACTGTGTCTGGAGTGTTACTTGGGCATCTGAAATGTGGGTGCTGACGTGTGACCAAAACAAACCTCAAAATCTACTGTGACACTGCAGGAACCCACAAATAAAGATGGCGTTTCTTATTAGGGTTTTTTGCTTCTCTCTTAACACTTAACACCTCTCTCTTTCTACCTATCAGTTCCTTCTCCTCTCTTTTCACCTCTCCTCTTTCAATTCTCATCTTTACCATTTCCCTCTTACGTTATCAGACTGGTATGAAGCCGCTCTCATACCTGGTGCAGAGTCAGTGTCAGCATGACAAGTGATCCATTAGAGGCTGAGAAACTAGGCAAGGTTTCATCCTGCACTGACAGACATAAAGAGCAATGTGGCAATAAGCTTTTTAATTTTTCCAGATATTTTGCAAACTTTCCAGTTATGATCTGAAGCCTGGAGTGTGAAACGTTAAAAAAAAAAAAGAAAGAAAGAAAGAGAAAAAATCTTGCACTAGGGCTTCGGTACGTGTTGGGAACGCATTGAATTGTGACGCATTGAATTTCCATAGAATGCACTTTGCTGTGATGTCATGTGAATGTCAGGGCTATTTGATGGGATGTGTGTTATTAAACTGTGTTTATGATCATGTGGGAACTGGGCAATTTCTAATATCTCAGTGGACACCATCTGGCTTTCTGACTCATAATTCTGACTCGGAGAGGTAATTTTTGTGTGAGCTTTTGTAAACTTCTTCCAATGAGGTGCCCGAGGTAATAAGTAAGAACAAGATATAACAGCTTTGTTTATTGCTCATAATTAATCTCTTTTTCTATTTACCTGCTGAATACTAAAATACTTTATTCAGTGAAGAGTTCATTTAATCAAACTGTTCTTTCAATCTATTTTCACTTTTATTTGCAGTGAATATAACATCCGATTAGTTTTTTTCAACTTCAGGCGACTGAGTCAGTGTGAGTGCACTAGGCAGGCCCAAATGGGAGTGTAGTTGTCATGAGTAAATGTAGAGACTAACTAGAGAAAATATTACTCAAGTAAAATTTAAAGTCTTCCATTTACATGTATACTTGAGGAAAAGTACAGAAATACTCACCTTCAAATTTACTTAAGTATATGAAATGTATATCAGCTCACAGTAGTCTTTTTCATAGTAAAAGCTCTCTATCTCTCTCTCTCTCTCTCTCTCTGTTTCTCTGTCTCTCTTATCCTATCCTAAATTATCATTTAATTAAAATATCCAGGTAAAGTACAGATACGTGAAAAATGTACTTAAGTACAGTAACAAGGTAAATATACTCAGTTGCCTCCCACCTCTGTTGATAGGAATGGAGACTAGTTTGACCATATTGTGAGGTGGTGAGGAATTCTGGGAGTTAAAGTCCAGGACAATAAACAGTGCTGATGTGAAATTAACTTAAATTAAGCCTCTATATTTATCTAAGATCAAGAATGATCCAGGATACTGTAACTGTACTGAACAATTTACATTGTTCATTTACAGTGTAAATATAATTACTGTGTAGTGTGTAATCATGAAGCTCTGTGTGTGTGTTGTACAGCTGACCATTATCAATGTGGTTCCAAACGCTGCGAGTGGGGCTCCTGTGGTCAGTTCCATCCCAGATTATCAGGCACAACCGGTAAGAAAAACCTGCAGTGTGTCATGAAACCCCCACTTTTGTTGTGTTTTTGATCGAATAATGTCAAACCATTCCGGTTCAAGCGAAAAACCCAATTGGAGATGAATGCATAATAATAATAATAATAATAATAATAATAATTACTATTTTTATCAGAACATTTGTGTTTGTTAAATTATAATGCTAACCATTAATTTACTGGGCTTTATGTGAAATTGCTAAATTGCCAAACATTTATTTATTTATTTATTTATTTATTCATTTATTTATTTATCCTTTTAACAAACATTTGTTTTACAGGGAGTTAGTACAATAGGCGCTGTGGCCATGAGCAGTCCACCAGTGGAAAATCCTCCAGCATATTGTGAGAAAGGCGAAGGAGACAACTGAGGATGATTCTAAATGAGAAATTATTCTTATTAATAATTTAAACATTTTTCACTTAACACAAGAAAAAAATACAATCCAACTCTAGTGCTAACTACACATCTCACTGCTTACCTTAACAACTAATTACACATTCAATAAAAAAAAGTGTACATTAAATACCGTACATATTTACAATCAGGATATCTTAGGTACACTTAGATGTTAAAATGTTTTAAAAAGTGTTCTTGAAACATGTAAACAAGTTCGAGTTCTTTCTCACACTCACACACACACACACACACACATGCACACATATGCAAACACACACTCGGAAAAAAAGAGTGAGGGTGTTTGCAGAATTCTTTTTTAAATTTTTTTTATTTTTACACTGTTAAAGTTTCACAGATTTGTTTAGTAATAAACCACCACTTGCCTAATAAAAGCAAAAAAGTCTGATAAATTAATGCATTTTCCCCCAAAATGTTCCACATTTCTTTTGTAAAATATGAAACATATTTACAAATAAAGCGTAGTATTTAAAGGAACATGCACAAAAAACTATGTATAAAATAAAACAGTATATCTTTTTGTATATAGACATTGACCAGGTATCATATAATAGCTTGTCTTCTGCTCTTTACTTAGTTATCTGTTGGTTTCAACTTCCTTTAGTTATTCTGACAAAAGTATATAGTTTTGTGCTCTGGCCAATACGCTAGAAGTTATTCATAAAATATCATAATTAATATGATATTAATATATCAATATAAAAAAGCTTACCATGCTGAAGTTTTAACAAGATTGAGTTCAATCCTAACCAATGTTTTAAAGCCCTTCACTGAACACTATCCAAGCTGGTAAGACCAGTTGTGATACATAAAAATTAGCATTTTTTCACTATACATTTATGCTGCTTGAAAAGTTCATTTTAGCAGTAGCAGCAATTCTGGTGCTCTAAGGGTTAGGGCACCCTAAGGGCTCCCTCTTACCAACTATATCATGGATTGCCCATTTAAATATTATAAATATTTTCATAAAAAAATTATAATAATAAAATTCAATAAGTTCAATAAGGTCCTGCACTCTTGTCCCTGGGTAACTATCAAATTCTGAGACTTAGTTTAGCCTGTGGAAGTCATTACCTCTAGCCAGACTTGGATACCACCACAGTGGGGCTGGACTATTCTTTGATAAATTCTTTCTGCAGCATTCAGGACATTGCATCTTTCAATGGCCTGACAGCATGCCTCTGGGACCCAGTAGAGCCACCTCTTATGAGGGTACAGGGAATACGCAAAACCTATTTGTCCAGTGCTCCTAATTCTTGATATTATGTATGGGTCACTCTTGAGCTGTCCTGGAGAAAGAGCAGCATACAGGAACTGGTTCTATCCATCTTTTAATCAAGTTTACCTGAAACAGTTGGGAACTTTGCTGGTTGCACTCAATAGATCACTGAGCCAACCTATTCACTGACTGATTGCGAATAATCAATAGGTGCATTGGGGTTGATCTGCTCTTGCATCTTTTTCACACAATCTATAATTGATAGATCGTAGGACATATTTCCTTGCTAGGCTTTTTAGAATTGTCCAAAACAACCTTGAAATTGCACACAGAATACCTCGGGTATCAGTCTTAGGACCTTGGTAGAAGCGAATCCAACCTTGCCTTTTCTAGTAGGATGGTGATGGGAGCTCAGCCTAGTTACATTTTGATAGTGGGCACTTTTAAGAAAACTGGGAGGTAGAGGTTGCAGCCAATTTCAGTCTGATGTAAATTTGTTTGATGTAGTTCTTCACCATCTTCATTTGTGCAGGCATGGAAAAAGTGCAGATATCAACAGGAGTAGACCACCAGGGACTATCTGACCATTTTTTTAAATTCATATATATTCACATTTCATGCAAACTTAAATAATTATTTTGATTGTGTAAAGCTGCTTTGCGACTATGAAAATTGCTAAAAGCGCTATACAAATAAAATTGAATTGAATTGAATTAAACTAAACAGAAAAAAAGATGCAAGACAAAGATTAGCAAACTAATCAAACTTAACAAGGTAAAAGTAAATACGGAACATGGCTATGGTGCAGTGTATGCTGGGACCTGGAAATACTTTCAACATAAAAGTCCAACACAGAAGTTTATGGACACAAGACCTCCTGGACACATGAGAAGAGCGCTTTGGGGAAAAGTTATTTGAAAAGTACATAATATAAAAATGTGAAATAATAATAATAATAATAATAATAATAATAATAATAATAATAATAATTATTATTATTATTATTATTATTATTATTATTATTATTAATCACAAGGATACTGAGGTGATTTAAATCAACTCTCACACATTTATCTTATTTTGTCTCATTTCCAGGCCAATGTTACATCTTGTAAATCTTCTGCTCCTCTTACAGAATAAACATACTCTTTCTTATTTTCACATTGCACTGACACCACATGGCAGACAGCTTTGTTGGGACATATTGCCAGAACCGGTTACTCTTGTCCTGTGGGGTGACTCTCTTCCAAATCCTTAGGTGTTGGCTGTTATTGTTTTATCATACACATATTGTAGTACATTATGTAGTATCTGTAAAGGGTCTACTTTTATTTATGTTGACACCAAATATCAAAAAACATTGTGCTTTTGTAAAATAAAGAAATCCCACAGGGTGCACTTACAGACATATGAAATGTATCTATAGAAAGCTTAAAGTGTCTACTTTAAAATGAAGTGAGAACAAGTACTCTTTGTTTATGTTATCTGTATGAATTTAAGGAGAGGTACAATCTTTCCGCCACACTTTATTATTTGATAATGACCTGAGACGGGACATGACCACACGCTATGCACAGGGGAAAGAGTTGGGATACTTTACATATAAGGACAGGCCGCCAGCACACACAGATGCATTGACTCTTCTGCGTGTGGTGGAAGTTGGTACGCGCTGTACAGGTGAGGAAGCTCTTCAGGAGGTTATGGACAGTGAGGAGGAGTTAAACTTTTCCTCAGAACAACAGTGCGACAGCGAATGGGTGCATTTTAAACAGTGAATTACTCCAGCTGAGGGGGATAAGCCAGCAAACTTTTACGTTAG
>JAAGKR010004072.1:42731-54880 GCA_011419295.1 Clarias macrocephalus
ATAATAATAATAATCACAGGGATGCTAAGCTGATTTAAATCAACTGATGGTTCCCACATATTTGTGTCTGATGTCCAGGCCAGTGTTACTGTACATCTGGCAACTCTTTGAACAAAAGCTGCTCCTCTCAGTCATTTTCACATTGCAGTGACACCACATTGCAGACGGCTGTGTCGGGACATATTGCCACAACCGGTTACTCTTTGTCTTGTGGGGTAACCCTCTTCCGAACCCTTAGAGGTTGGCTGTATGTCAGCGAGACAACTTGCATTTTTTCTGGTAACCATGAAAACCATTTTTTTTTAATCATTTTTAAATCATCCACATTTTGTAATACATAATTTGTACCTGTAAATGACCTACTTTTATTCATGTTGATCCCCAATATTAATAAAACATTGTGCTGTTGTAAAATAAAGAAATCCCACAGGGTGCACTTACAGACATATGAAATGTATCTATAGAAAGCTTAAAGTGTCTACTTTAAAATGAAGTGAGAACAAGTACTCTTTGTTTATGTTATCTGTATGAATTTAAGGAGAGGTACAATCTTTCCGCCACACTTTATTATTTGATAATGACCTGAGACGGGACATGACCACACGCTATGCACAGGGGAAAGAGTTGGGATACTTTACATATAAGGACGGGCCGCCAGCACACACAGATGCATTGACTCTTCTGCGTGTGGTGGAAGTTGGTACGCGCTGTACAGGTGAGGAAGCTCTTCAGGAGGTTATGGACAGTGAGGAGGAGTTAAACTTTTCCTCAGAACAACAGTGCGACAGCGAATGGGTGCATTTTAAACAGTGAATTACTCCAGCTGAGGGGGATAAGCCAGCAAACTTTTACGTTAGGTAAGGTGTTAAGTCTTCAATTTTATTGTTATGATATAAAACAAACATGATTTTATTTTGCATCCTTTTGATTAACTTTCGCCGGCGTATGTGAAACATTGTCTTTCAATGTCAGTTTCATAGTTTAGGTTAGCATATAGATAGCACTGCTTATCATGCTAATATGCTGCCTTATGTAGCTTAGCGCAAACATGTTAGCTTACAGTGCCTAAGCTAACGCCTTATGTAGCTTACAGATGTTCATGAATATCTGCTGTGGTGTAAATTATTTTAGGTTTATAATTTATCTTAGGCTTAGTTTAAGATAGCTTTAGCTTATACTAGCTTGTACTGTAAAATATCAACCGTGTAGATATTCAGATGTCAATGTCAATTGTAATGCACGAAGTACAGTGGAACCTCGGATTGCGAGTAACGTGGTTTATGAGTGTTCCGCTAACCGAGCAAAGATTTTAAATAATTTTTTATTCGGAAACCGAGCAAGTATTAGTTTACGAGCGCCGAGTATCATGCTTCACACATGCGACTTTTATTTTGACACCGAGCGTCACTCTCTCTCCGTTGTGTGCGTGTGTTTGTTGTGAAACTGTTGTGAAAAAGCGAGGTGGGGAGAGGGAGGAGGAGTGTTACTGTGTAAAACGAGGAGAGGGAAGGGGCTAATTCCACACATACACACACACACACACACACACACACACGGCGCGTGTGCGCACCAATGGAAACACTTATCTGTCACGATTTCTTTGTAATTTTTTTTAAAGGTAAAGTGCAGATTAATTTGTTTTATTTTCATTTTATAGATTGTATTAATTATTTTTATGTATTTATTTTTGGGGGCTGTGGAACGAATAATTTGAGTTTTAATTATTTCTTATGGGAAATGATGATTTGGTTTAAGAGTGTTTTGGAATACGAGCCCACTTCCGGAACGAATTATGCTCGTAATCCAAGGTTCCACTGTATGTCCTTGTATGACATTACAGAAGCCATTGGTCCTTAGTGAGTAATGATGATGAGGATGATAATATTCAATACTTTATTTTATTGTCCTATCAGCATGCTCATGTTATTTTTACTTTTATTATAAAAAGTGACAGTGAAAATGATCAGCCACCTGTTCGATAAAAAGGAAAGGCACAAAAGCAGGCAAGATACCGATGGCCCATCACAATGTAATGGAAAACACAGACTGATGATGACATGGTTCCAGAGAATCTGCAATTCTGGCCCGCATGGTTACCTGGACTACACCTAGTTGCTAGAGTTTTTAATGTGGATGGACACAAGTATCTGTCGGTTTTACCCTCCATTCTGCTCATACAGGATACACTGTGCAGGGAAGGGTGAAATCACCAGGTACACAAGAATAAAGACATTTCCATGTCCTGCACCTGTGACTTGCGACTTCGGGTGTCAGGAATGTTGTCACTGCTGGTTGCAGGGTCACTGAGCATTGCAAAGCAGTGTACGGTAAGCAGCAAAAACACCATGGAAATGTCAAGTATGTATGTTCTCCTCTGTATTCAGTTTAACAGGAACTGCTTTTGAGAGTGGCACAAAGATGTATGACTGTGTATGGGGTGTAAGAGTGGGCTTGTACAAACCTAACACCTTTTTCCATTGTGCACTGTTCTTGCTTACATTGTTTTACCTTAAATGTCTGTTTTTGCACAGTTTGTCCACAAATTTGCCTTCTGTACAAGCACATGTTTTATGTATAAATTCAAGTATGGCGTATAGGATCATCTGTGTCCGTCTCCCCTCAATCCTAAACACCTTCTCTGCACAATGTGAGTGAGTAGGTTATGCATAGAGTGTGAGAGTGAGCATTTTTGCCTGACAGTTAACTAATCTGTAAAACTGCAAACAAAAATATATGTTTCTTTTGTCCTCAAATCATTTTTTGTAGCACTTCACTCTCAGTCACATACGTGAATAGCTCATTGTTAGACTACTGTCAATTAAAATGCAAATCGGACAACTCTGTCGCTTTACACTTTGTCTGTGCGCTCAGCAATGTGGCGGGAATATAACGACAGAAAAAAAGATGTACATAAAAGATTATTTTTCCACACGTGGTGGAGTCACCCCCATCCCAAATCTTAGCGCTCCATTCACATGCAAGTTTACTATATAAAATCAAAGCTTTGAGATGACCATTTTGTCGTATTTTTGTGTTCATTGGATCCAATGTTTAATCCAGTGAACACAAAAATACGACAAAATGGTCAATGAGCTTTCAATTCCACTGATTCGGGAATCCCATCTGGCAGAAGCAATTTTCTTGAATCATCCTGACTCACAATCACCAAAAGCTTGGCAGATCTTCTTGCTGACATGTAAACAGATTCTGGAAAAAAAGAAAATAAGATTAGATACAGAACAAATAATAGATAATTGTTAGACATTTACATATTCACTACATCTTGTGCACTGTTCTTAGAATTTATAAACAATTCATGACTATATCTCTTCAAAGTCACCATGTGTTTCCCCCAATTGTGTACTGAACAAGTGGATTTGGGTCTGTAAGGACATAAACTGCTCGACTGCTCTAGTGCTCTAAAAGTTAGATTTTCTTGTCAGAAGTCTGGACCAAGACATATGCTCTATAATGTTCAGTATACCATGCATCAAGTCTTTTGGCAATGAACAGTGGTTTGTCTTGCAACACAATGATTTGCACAATTTTGCCTGAACATTCTCCATGAGTAATGAACATACTTTCTCTGTAGGTGAAGCCTTTAAATGTTACTTCCTTGGCCAAGCACACAACATCTAGGTTTGGATGTTTCTGTTGTACAGTTTGTGATATGTCTTCATTCAGAACATCAATGGGAAGATTAGAAACATGTTATACGTCCAATCTTGGTGTAAGAGAGCTGCACTGATACAGAAGATATGCCATATGAAACTGATGTCTTTGTGACAACGATAGGAGCACATTCTTGAAGCAGTTGGTTGGACGCACAACTCTTTTAAAGAAGCTATGCTTGACCCTGAATCGCATTGTCCAAAGAGCAACCAGAGGACCAAATTTCCCAATTAGCTCAGGATAATGCTGCAAGTACTGTAGTAGTGTTTGGGCAAAAGTTTAGTCTCAGGAAAAACCTCTTGGAATCTGATTCTATGTTCAGATATCTTGAAGGCCAGATATGCTATAGAAGCTTTAGTTTGTGAAGGAGCGACAACAAGATCTACAATATCTTTCAAATCATTTAGAAGTTGCTATGCAGGTTCATTGGCAGGCACTCTGTCTCCAATAAAAAAAAGAAAAAAAAACTCAACAGGCTCCAATTTTCATGGGCATTACCCAGTACTGTTCTTCTTGCAGAAAATGTGAGAAGAACAGTGTGTGGACAATTTGTCTTGTCACTCCATTTGAATGAAAAGTTCTGAATTGCTTTATTCAGGTGTTCCGAGGTGAAATACCTTTTAGATGAAAAGACTGTCAAGTACAAAGCTATCTCTAAGCTATTTGTGTGTTTTCTTGCACGTGCCAAGGGGGTTGCATATCTCGAATTCATCAATGAACAAAATTAAAGAGATAGCAGGTTCAGAATGCAGTTCATTCATTTTAAAGTTGAGTGAATAAAAAAAAACATGTATATTTAGATTCATCTCCTTTATATACTGATTTTAAATGATGTGTATTATCAAGTATTGTCTGGCAACTCAGACGTTGCTTCAAGGACTGTAGAATTGGAACGTACTGAAATGTCCTTCCGTCACTCTGATCAAGCACATTCTCTACAGGCTTTACTACTGAAAAATGGGCCTTGTAGTAAGACTTCCATTTCCATGTAGTGTAAAGTGGACCTTGCTCTCTGATTGCTGATTGAATTGGATGTAACTGGCAAAGAAAGGTGGCTAACTCATCTACAACAATTTTATCAACCTGCAAATTCTGTCCCTGCAGTACCCGGTGAATAGTTTGATTAAAAACTGGAACAGAAACTGTACTAATCAATGGCCACACCAGGTACAAGAAGAACGTGCTCTAACTTCAATAGGACTGAGGCTAATCTGTGCTCTGTAGCATTGGACAAGTCTTCAGTATTTTCTGTTAATACACCAGAGGATGTAGGTTCATCAAGTGAGACATCTTTGTCTGATTCAATTTCAGAAAAATCTGCAGAAAAAAATAGGGACTGATCTTTCACTGACAACAATGCCAGGCTTTAAGTCCTCTTCAGAGAATGTCATGGTGACAGAGACTGATTTGTGTTTTCTTGCCTTGTGCATTCTGAATGATCCATAAATATTGGTTTTGTAAGTGCACCCACTAGAAACACAACGAACAGTTTCAGTATTTTTCAGATGCTGTCCAATGTGCTGGAAATAGTCTTTAAATGATGATGTATGTTTGCAAGTTGTCAATGCATCTTTTTAAGGGGGATGCTGAGGACGCCTCCTTGACACGTGGCTCTTCAGAAAACTCCAAGTATTAAATGAACAATGACGATGTCCAAAATTCCTATGATCAAGCATGCGTGAGAAGCTCAGAACGTTTGGCTTTGGAGACACCACAATTTTTGCATTTCCATATTCAGTTGCTTGCCAACAACAGCGGTGAGGCAGAGGATAGGAGAGAAGAAAGCAGTAATTACAAACCTGACCCTCCAAAGAAATAACTAAAAGGTGCAAATTACTTACGTTTTTCATGTGACTGGATAATTCAAAACCTGTCCTAATTGTTCTTCTGAAAAATAACAATTTGGCTCATTAAGAAGTAAACAGACGACTTCTTTACCAGGTATGCTGGTCGACTCGATACGCTAAAATATGTGTTTGCGCTTTCATGTAAAGATAACGCTATGTGTTAATCATTAACCATAAATGACCATACAAGTAAGCAGAGCGAATACCTTGCGCCGTACAGTATCGCACACCAGCATAGCCGAAACTTTATCATATGTTTCAATATCAATCCATCTCATCTCAAGCAGTTTACTTGTATTACTATTATTTTAATTCCACTCAGTTTAACATCGTGATGAGGGAAACTTGTGAAGCTTCTAGAGTTAGAGCTGTATGTTTCAAATTACTTACCAATTTTCTTGATTTCCATTTCACCACGCAGAGTTCCTCCATGCGGTGTATCAAGATGGTGGAAAGGTGAACGTCGACATGCACTACCGTGGATGACGTTATAAGTCACGTGACAATGGGAACCAAAATGTTTTATTTCATTTAAAGAAATTAATGTATTTTACACAAAAAAAGACTTACTTTTAATTTAAATCAACCAAACATTTTACATACCACTGACGGCTAAAATGAAATTTTTAAGTTTTTGAGTTAAATCAAGTATAACAAATTTTTTAGATTAATGACATGCCTTGTGCACTTTTTTTTAGTGTATATATTTGTTTGTTGCATGTGGCTTTTTCGATGTCTATACTACCATATCATATATTTGTGTTTAATACTGTTTCATTACAGTTTGTAATTAATCAGATACCTTCAAGTAAATTTTAATCACTTTATACACAACCCATGATTTTTTATGCGGTTTTAAAAATAAATAAATAAAACTAGTTACTGCGTCTATGTTCAAGATTCCATTAATTTACCCCAGTTGACCGGGGGATAATTGATAATCAATGTTAATATTTTGACACACCTGAAATATGGATAATCTTCTGAAACATGCAACTTTTCATGTCCACTGGCTTTAAAGTTAAACATAAGCATTTTTCTAGTTTAAGTGTTTATGCTGAATAGTAGTCCGCGCTCACTGCATTACATGTGTGATGACAAAACATTATGATTTTGTGAACTTGAGCGCGTGAAAAAATTAACAGAAACTTGGTGTATACTTGCCTCACAGACGTGAAAACATACTTATAGAACGCGGAATGTCTGCTTTTATATAAACTAATGGAAAACTAATTTCAGATGATGTAATTCGCATGAAACGTGAATAAACTGTAGGCGCATCATCTGCAGTGGAGATTTCAGTCTTTTTGCAAAATGTCCATTTGCGCCACCTGGAGGTCATTTCAGGGATGATTTTAAAGGCGACTGATTTAAATCTCCCGCTGTAGTCCTGTCACAGCGTGAATGTGACTCTAAAGCACATTCTGGTCTCCTACCTACCGTATGCTATCAGGGCCAACTGCCTTTCCACGCTTCATCCTCTTCAACGCCCTCTTCACCTCACTCTTACTGATTTTTGCTACTTCCTGCTTCACAACACTCACCTCTTCTACTTTTCCTTCTCCTTCATTTCCTCATTCATCAACTCTTCAGAGTATTCCTTCCATCATATTAAACCCTATGGATTAGGAGGTGGATGTTACTCCAGGTCGTATGCATGTGAAGGCAGGCGAGCGAATACTTTTGACAATATAATGTATATATACATTACCACTCAAAAATTTGGGATCACTTGCAAATTTCTTTGATGGCTCCGCCTTTGCAGCTATAACAGATTCACCTCTGCAGGGAGAACAAGCATTCCACAAGCATTAAGAGTTCCTTTCACTGGAAGTAAGTAACTGGGAGTAACTCCTGAAAAACAACCCCACACCAGTTCCAACATGACTGTGCACCATGGCACCAAGCAAGGTCTATAAAGACACGGATGAGCGAGATGGGCAAAAATTCCCATATACACACCCCTACATTTCACAAGCCTCCCAGAAGAGTTGAAGCTGTTATAGCTACAAAGGCCAACATCATATTAAACCCTATGGATTAAGAATTGGATGTTACTCGTATTAAACCCTCCTTCTTCTTTGTCTATCGACTGTTTAACTTTAAATACACTAACTGTATTTATTCTGCTGGAAATAGTTCAGCTATGAGCCTCCTTTTATTGAGAAGTCTGCAGCATGTACAGACATCACCTCTGTTGCAAATCCGCCCTCCCCCCACCCCCCACCCCGCCACCCCCCCCCCACCCCCAGACCTTTTCTGTTTTTAATTACTGTCGTTTCAGTTATTTGAATTATAAGCAAGCTTTCAGGAGGTGCAAATAATACACAGAGCAAAGGGGAAAAGCAAAGGGAAGCATTTATCAGCACCCAGACATAAAGAGAGACTGAACTGTTAAGAAGTCAGGAGGTAATAAAAAGTATTTTGTCTTTATTAAAATAACTGCTTTTCTTTTTATAACCTACATGCAATAGGATCAGTGTTTGTTTTAAAGTGTGATTATGGAATGAAAACGATTTAAACTGGTTTCCTTTTGTAGTTCTACCTTGCAAATTGGGAGATTATGGACCACTTTACTTTGTAGATTTACCCCTCATGTCATGTTCAGAGTAAATACGAGGATTGTTTTCAGAAGTTCACAAAATCCTGAGAAATGACACTGAAGTGAAAGTGAAAGTGATGATTCTCAAGTTAAAGTTTAAAAGTTGTTACCATTAAATGCTCTTAATACTTTAACTGAGAAAATGATTTTATTGTGTTTTGAGGTTTAAAAAATGTTTTTTGGTTTTGCCTGAAAAAGGGTCAATCTAGACATGGAGCATGTCTGCTTTAAAGGTGTGAAGTTATTCTATTTGCTCTGTTTAACCCAGTCAAAATGAATTTCTGCTTTAAGCATAATAAAACAGACATTTGGGATAATATGTCTCACCTGCTAACCATCTATGTGTAGGTGTTATCAAATGCTGTCAAAGAACATTTAAAGCTATAATTTAATGACTTCGTTTAAAGGCTTTATTTTAATAGCCATCAAGTCAAACCGGGACTTGTGGAGTTTCTGGTGAATTCATAAAAGCGACTGAGATTTACAGAAGATCCCATCCGAGGGTTCTTGGAGCAGTGGCAGATTCTTAGCTGGTATTAATACTTCGCTTATGCAAGATACTTCTTGATAGAGAAAATAGCTGAAGATTTGGGGTCTATAGTCTATAGTCAGGGTTAAGGGTGAAGATCTCTGCTGATGATGGGTGCTGTGCCTGTCTCCACATGGTTTTATAGAACAGAGATTTTGAAAAGGTTTTCAGTACATCACTTGATGGATTTAGCAATTACCCCACTAGCACCTATAATAATGAGGACTACACTAGTGTATGAGTCCTTTAAACTTGTTTTGTATTTGATGGCAGTGCTCTAATTCCAGAGGTGGAAAGTAACGAATGACATTTACTTGCGTTATTGTAATTGAGTAGTTTTTTGTGTTTTCAATTTTTTTTTGATTTCAAATCCTATTCGCTACTGAGTAAAAAATAAATGAATAAAGATAAAAAAAATTACACCCTGGAAACCACTGCACTGATTGATTGATGGGGGGGGGGGGGGGGTGGTACTAATGCGCTAAACTCACAAGAAAGATGGAGACGGACCTAAAAGCGAAACGCCATCAAATTCTTATGAAGCAAAACCCTGGACATTGTAACGGTCCCTACTATGTTGTATACCACATTACTGTGTGTTGCCCTTTTAAGAGTCACCGCCCCTCCCCCAGTGTGTGCGCTATGGAAGTGTGTGTGTGTGTGTGTGTGAGAAGGAGCGAGCGGAGTAGGAGCTCAGGTGTGCTGCTCACCCCCGAAACGTTCTATTCTTTTACCCTTTTCTTTACTTTCACTTTTTGTTTTGTATTATAACTTTGTGATGCTGAAAGAGGCCGATAAAGGTTTCGTGCTGAACGTTATTCTCGGCTCTGAGCTCTTTTTCCCCTCGGCTATCCGGGGCAAAGCGTCACACCATATTTAGGCGACCACTTTGATTTCAAGCACAAGAAAGGCAACAGCATTATTAAGCGAAGGCGTTCCTTTAATTAAAAACAACTAGTTTGAGATTTATATCCGCTTGTCTTTCATTAACTAAACTAGAATTTAACTTTCGAAATAAACTTTCTTGCCATTTCATCCAGTTGAATAACACATAGATCTGAATTAAATATGTGCCTTCTCAACTGTCTGTGAATTGGTTTCAAATTGTTTACATGTGTATTTAATGTCTCCTCAGTCGATTCATCCTCTTTCTTAGAATATACAGTCCAGTAGGTGATTTTGCATGAACTGATTGATAGAGTTGATGAGATTATGGGTGAAGCTGCACAAAACCTAGAAACATTATTTAAGTGATTTTATCTTTCGTACAGCCATTTCTTCTCACATATAGCAAAATGTTGATAGTAAATGCTGATAGTTTTTTTGTCCACAGATTGAAAATCCAGAGGTGCTTTAAAGATGGCTAACGCTCGTATACCACTCAGTAATGCGAGAAGTGGCTACAACGTCGTCACTCAAGTTGTTTCCTCATCAACAGTTCAAACTACAACAGATCAAAATTCATCTCAGACTCAAAGACCACTGCAGAAATACCTGAAAGGACAACCCAAAGTGCTGGGAGTAAGTTACACTATTACATCACAGAGTCAAAAGTAAATATGTTTATGAAGTGTGGTTTAATTGCCAATTAAATATGGCATTTAAAGAAGTTCTCTATATAATGATGAAATATAAAATAGTAACTTCAGTCATAAAGCATTAATTTAAGATTTTTATTTTATGTTAGTCTTTTTCATATCATGGCACTTAAAATCAAACAAATTAACACACACACACACACACACACACACACACACACACACACACATATATACTTTTTTTTTTTTTAAATAACAATCAATGGTTTCTTCTGGAGGTTAGTTGTTGCAAATCAAATAAATTGTTGTTGGTCTTTCGGCTGCTCCCGGCGATGGGTCGCCACAGCAGACAATCCGGTCCGCACACAAGCTTGGCACAGGTTTTATGCCAGATGCCCTTCCTGGCACACCCCTCCCATTTGATCTGGGCTTGGGACAGGCACTTCATCCAGTTGTTGGGAATCGAACCAGGCAAAACACCTACCACTGAGCCACCAGTGCCCTACTGCCCTAAAGTTGGTGACCGTTGCTGTTACTTAAGTACTTACTTAAGTTACTTAAAATATCAAATTTGTTTTGCTAACTTGAAAAGTGTCATTTCTACAAAATACCAAAAAGTTCTAAATACTCATCAAGGTCTATTAATTTGAACTAATTGTAATTAGTAAAATAAAATAAAGTTTACAGTACTCAATATGTTTAATTACCTAGAGCCTTAGGGTTTATAGTGTACTTTTGAAAAATTTAAAATGTATATATACATGGAGCAAGAATTGTGATTCAAAATATTATATAAAACTGCTGCTCTGCCATTAAGATCATAACACATATGATTATAAGGTTCATTTTTTTTCACCAACCGAAAAACTTTATAAGCCATTAAACACTTATGCATGTGATTTATTTAGATAGTTACAGGCAGTGTTGTGGGATGTTTTTTTAAAGTAACTAATTACAATGTAATGAGTTGATGTAATGGTGAAAATATGCAGATATTCTTCCAGTGGCATGATGTCTTATATGTACATGAAAGGTCCATTAAAGCATCGTTAGTATATGTATAGTTAGCACTGTATATATCTCCAAGATGACAAGCTTGATTTAATCATGTGATTTAAATATGTTGACAATGCAAGAACCGCAGTTAACTGAACCACTCAATACTCCCCCTGGCGGGACTATACAGCATTGCACCCAAAGTCTTCTACTGTATAGGACACAAATAAATATATAAACAAATTATATTTGTATAATATGTACTTATTATAAGGATTTTTGAAAAAGTGTGCATGTTTGTCTGTTTTTTTTTACCACACACAGGCTGTCCAGATAATAATTGGTTTGTTGACCATATTGCTTGGTATCGTGATGCTGTTTTCTGTTCAGTCCATCAGCGTGTTCTCTGGAGTGGTTTTCTGGGGCTCATTCTTTGTAAGTTTTCTTCTTCTTCTTCTGTTTTTTTTTTATGTATTTTTGACTTCAAATGTACTGTATTGTATACAGTAAATAGAGTAAAAACCTGCACTTACAGCACATCATCGCTGGTTCTCTGACTTTTTCAGCGGGCAACAACCTTAATGTCTGTGTGGTACGTAAACACCAACAGCATCTTTCAAAATCAAATTGCACATAGATTACTTTTCTGTTTGTCTTTCTGTCTTTTTTTGTCTCTTTTTTTGTTTTATTTGTTTTCTAAATTGATTTATTCTAGATTTTTTGTTCTGTCTGTGTGTTTTCTGCCTTCTCAGGTGAAGGCCGCTCTGGTGCTGAATATCTTTAGCACGATAGCAGCAGGAATCGCCATCATCATGCTTTCTCTGGATTTGGTGATACCTCATACCTGCTACCACGTTTGGTTCATTTTTGGATGCATATCCAAAAACTTAGAGGTATGACTCATCAATTTATTATAACTTTAGTGTGAAATGTGGCAAGAGCAAAAATAGCCAAACAAACAAAAA
>JAAGKR010004072.1:55567-65996 GCA_011419295.1 Clarias macrocephalus
TTTTTTTTACCACACACAGGCTGTCCAGATAATAATTGGTTTGTTGACCATATTGCTTGGTATCGTGATGCTGTTTTCTGTTCAGTCCATCAGCGTGTTCTCTGGAGTGGTTTTCTGGGGCTCATTCTTTGTAAGTTTTCTTCTTCTTCTTCTGTTTTTTTTTTATGTATTTTTGACTTCAAATGTACTGTATTGTATACAGTAAATAGAGTAAAAACCTGCACTTACAGCACATCATCGCTGGTTCTCTGACTTTTTCAGCGGGCAACAACCTTAATGTCTGTGTGGTACGTAAACACCAACAGCATCTTTCAAAATCAAATTGCACATAGATTACTTTTCTGTTTGTCTTTCTGTCTTTTTTTGTCTCTTTTTTTGTTTTATTTGTTTTCTAAATTGATTTATTCTAGATTTTTTGTTCTGTCTGTGTGTTTTCTGCCTTCTCAGGTGAAGGCCGCTCTGGTGCTGAATATCTTTAGCACGATAGCAGCAGGAATCGCCATCATCATGCTTTCTCTGGATTTGGTGATACCTCATACCTGCTACCACGTTTGGTTCATTTTTGGATGCATATCCAAAAACTTAGAGGTATGACTCATCAATTTATTATAACTTTAGTGTGAAATGTGGCAAGAGCAAAAATAGCCAAACAAACAAAAATAACTACTATGTAATAAAAGATTAACAAAAATATATTCATAATTTGAAAGTAAATACGGTTAAAGTATTTGCTGAATATGGATCTTTATTTCAGAGCCATATCAAAGCAATCATTGGAGCTCTGCTGGTTCTCTCTCTGCTGGAGTTTGTCGTCTCTATCACAGTTTCAGCCTTCGCTTGCAAAGCCACCTGCACCGATCAAACTACTGTAAATCATTTTTTTCATTATTAATTTCTCAAAAGATAGGCAAGTCCTTAATGCCCTCCACAATTATTGGCACCCCCAGTTAAGATGTGTTCTTAGGCTTTTAATGAATTAGTAATTTGTGTTGCAGAAGCATAATCTTATACTGAAAGTTATAGAAAAATCTAACCTTCAACTTAATAATAATAAATAAAAAAAAACGTGACTAAATAATTTTTTTTTAATATAATAAAATCACCTGTTCCAAAATTATTGGCTCCCCTAACAGTTTCAATTAAATAAATGTAATTGGATAATTTTTGCATTTTTCCGCAATTAATAAAGTTGATCAGAGCATCTAAAAACTTTTAATTAATAATTTATGACTTCCTGTTTCCCTGTGGCATACAGTAGGAACGGAAAGTATTCAGACCCCCTAAAATGTTTTCACTCATTGTTATATTGCAGCCATTAGCTAAAATAATTTAAAGTATTTTTCCCTCATTAATGTACACACAGCACCCCATATTGACAGAAAAACACAGAATTGTTGACATTTTTGCAGATTTATTAAAAAATTAAAACTAAAATATCAAATGGTCCTAAGTATTTAGACCCTTTGCTGTGACACTCATATATTTACCGTTACTCAGGTGTTGTCCATTTCTTCTGACCATCCTTGAGATGGTTCTACACCTTCATTTGAGTCCATCTGTGATTGATTATACTGATTCCTAAGGTTCCTAAGAGCACAGTGGCCTCCATAATCCTTAAATGGAAGACGTTTGGGACGACCAGAACCCTTTCTAAAGCTGGCCATCCTGCCTTGGTGAGAGAGGTAAAGATGAACCCAAAGATCGCTGTGGCTGAGCTCCAGAGATACAGTCGGGAGATGGGAGAAAGTTGTAGAAAGTCAACCATCACTGCAGCCCTCCACCAGTTGGGGCTTTATGGCAGAGTGGCCGGACAGAAGCCTCTCATCAGTGCACATGAAAGTCTGAAGGACTTTAAAAAAATGTGAATGACTCCAAGATGGTGAGAAAAAAGAATCTCTGGTCTGATGAGACCAAGATAGAACTTTTTGGCTTTAATTCTAAGAGATATGTGTGGCACTGCTCATCACCTGTCCAATACAGTCCCAACAGTGAAGCATGGTGGTGGCAGCATCATGCTGTGGGAGTGTTTTTCAGCTGCAGGGACAGGACAACTGGTTGCAATCGAGGGAAAGATGAATGTGGCTAATTGCAGGTATATCCTGGACGAAAAACTTCTTTAGAGTGCTCTCCAGAGCCCTGACTTAAACCCAATTATGAATCTCTGAAGAGACCAGAAAATGGCTGTCCACCAACGTTTACCATCCAACCTGACAGAACTGGAGAGTATCTGCAAGGAGAAAGAAAGTAAGAAAATTTCCAAAGCTCACTGTTATACTGTCCATAACAACCATCAGACGCCATATGCTGTACATGACAACAAGCTGTTTGGGAGGCATGCAAGAAAAAAGCCTTTTTTCACCTACGATCACAAACATAAACATCTAGAGTTTGCTGGGACATCAAATGGGACCGTGTGCTGTTGTCATATGAGACTAAGATAGAGCATTTTGGCAACAAACACTAAGTGGGTCTGGCATAAAACAAAAGATGAGTATGTGGAAAAGCACCTCATTCCCACTGCAAGTATGGTGGAGGACCTGTGATGCCGTGGGCCTGTTCCTCTTCCAAAGGCCCTGGGAACCTTGTTAGGGTAAATGATATCATGAACTCTCCAAAATGCCAGGAGAAAAAAAAATCAAAACCTGATGGACTCTGTCAAAAACGTGAAAATGGGTCTTCATTGGGTCTTTCAGCAGGATAATGACTAGAAATCTACACAGAAATGGTTCAGCAGACAAAAAAAAAATCAATCTCCTCTCATAGCCGTCTCCGTTTCCAGCCCTCAACCCAATTGAAAACCGTGAAAATGGGGTGAGCTGAAGAGGAGATTAAATAAGAGAGGACCCAGGATTTTGGATGATCTAGGAAGATTGTGCAAAGGGGAATGGTCAAAAATCCCTCTATCTGTATTCTCCAATCTTGTGAAATGTTAAATAGGAGATTAAGTGCTGTCTTGTTGGCAAAAGGGGGTTGTATATAGTCTTAAGATCAGGGGTGAGTCACACATGATTTTATGGAAAAAATAATAATAATAATAAACTTAACATGTGATTTTTTTCCACTGAATAATTGTACTTCAATTAAATGTTCGATATTTCTTTCTTTATTTTTTTTGCATTGTGGTTCTATTTTGTTTAAAGAAAAAAAAATTATTAAAAGCCTAAGAACACATCTTAACCAGGGGTGTCGATAATTGTGGAGGGCGCTGTACAATTATGCATAATAGACAGCAAGTGGCAAAATTCATGCTACAAATACTACACACCACTGTGGTCATGCAGAGATGTAGCTACATAGGAACACAGATATTTGTTACAGGATTTAGTGGAGTAAAAGTAAAAAAAGTATCCTATAATTAAAATATCCAGGTAAAGTACAAAAAAGTGAAAAATGTACTTAAGTACAGTAACAAGGTAAATATACTCAGTTGCCTCCCACCTCTGTTGATAGGAATGGAGACTAGTTTGACCATATTGTGAGGTGGTGAGGAATTCTGGGAGTTAAAGTCCAGGACAATAAACAGTGCTGATGTGAAATTAACTTAAATTAAGCCTCTATATTTATCTAAGATCAAGAATGATCCAGGATACTGTAACTGTACTGAACAATTTACATTGTTCATTTACAGTGTAAATATAATTACTGTGTAGTGTGTAATCATGAAGCTCTGTGTGTGTGTTGTACAGCTGACCATTATCAATGTGGTTCCAAACGCTGCGAGTGGGGCTCCTGTGGTCAGTTCCATCCCAGATTATCAGGCACAACCGGTAAGAAAAACCTGCACTGTGTTGTCATGAAACTCAAACTCAATGAAGAGCTCAAAGTAAAAAATAAATAAATGAATAAATAAATAAATAAATAAATAAGGAAATAATAATAAAACAATGTATATAAAAAAGAAGTTTGTTGGGTTTTTGATAGAATAATGTCAAACCATTCAGGTTCGAGCGAAAAACCCAATTGGAGATGAATGCATACATACTACTACAATAATAATAATAATAATAATAATAATAATAATAATAATAATAATAATAATTATCAGAACATTTGTGTTTGTTAAATTATACTGTTAACCATTTATTTACTGGGCTTTATGTGAAATTCATATTATACTGTATTTAGCTACATATTCAATGGCATACGTTTTTTTTTTTTTTTGTATTTTTGTATTTTTGTATTTATCCTTTACCAAAAATTTGTTTTACAGAGAATCAGTACAACGGGCCCTGGGCGCAGACCACCAAAAAATCCTCCATCGTACTATAAGAAAGGCAAAGGATACAACTGAGGATAATTCTAAATGATAAATTATTCTTGTTAATAGTTTTAACATTTTTCACTTAACTCAAGATAACAGATTTGTTTAGTAATAAACCGCCACTTGCCTAATGAAAGCAAAAAGTCAGACTAATAAATGAATGCATTTTCCCCCAAAATGCTTCACATTTCTTTGGTAAAATATGAAAAATATTTACAAATAAGCATAGTTAATATTTTAACCTATCTTGCTGAAGTTTTAACAGAATTGACAAAGTTTAATCCTAAACAATGTTTTAAAACCCTTCACTAACAATATCCAAGCTGGTAACTCCAGTTGTGATACATGAAAATTTATAAAATAAAATAAAAATAATCATAATAATCTTAATAATCATAATAATAATAATAATCACAGGGATGCTAAGCTGATTTAAATCAACTGATGGTTCCCACATATTTGTGTCTGATGTCCAGGCCAGTGTTACTGTACATCTGGCAACTCTTTGAACAAAAGCTGCTCCTCTCAGTCATTTTCACATTGCAGTGACACCACATTGCAGACGGCTGTGTCGGGACATATTGCCACAACCGGTTACTCTTTGTCTTGTGGGGTAACCCTCTTCCGAACCCTTAGAGGTTGGCTGTATGTCAGCGAGACAACTTGCATTTTTTCTGGTAACCATGAAAACCATTTTTTTTTTATCATTTTTAAATCATCCACATTTTGTAATACATAATTTGTACCTGTAAATGACCTACTTTTATTCATGTTGATCCCCAATATTAATAAAACATTGTGCTGTTGTAAAATGAAGAAATCCAACACGGTGCACTTTCAGGCATCTCAGTCTCCTCAAATATGTTTCTAAAACACGTCTCTAAAATGAACTGAAACTCAGTGAATCCGTGACACACAGACATACGAAATGTATCTATAGAAAGTTTAATTAATTAGTTATTAATTAGTCAATTAGTTAAATTAATTTAAATTATTCTTTGTTTATGTTATCTGTATGAATTTAAGGAGAGGTACAATCTTTCCGCCACACTTTATTATTTGATAATGACCTGAGACGGGACATGACCACACGCTATGCACAGGGGAAAGAGTTGGGATACTTTACATATAAGGACGGGCCGCCAGCACACACAGATGCATTGACTCTTCTGCGTGTGGTGGAAGTTGGTACGCGCTGTACAGGTGAGGAAGCTCTTCAGGAGGTTATGGACAGTGAGGAGGAGTTTAACTTTTCCTCAGAACAACAGTGCGACAGCGAATGGGTGCATTTTAAACAGTGAATTACTCCAGCTGAGGGGGATAAGCCAGCAAACTTTTACGTTAGGTAAGGTGTTAAGTCTTCAATTTTATTGTTATGATATAAAACAAACATGATTTTATTTTGCATCCTTTTGATTAACTTTCGCCGGCGTATGTGAAACATTGTCTTTCAATGTCAGTTTCATAGTTTAGGTTAGCATATAGATAGCACTGCTTATCATGCTAATATGCTGCCTTATGTAGCTTAGCGCAAACATGTTAGCTTACAGTGCCTAAGCTAACGCCTTATGTAGCTTACAGATGTTCATGAATATCTGCTGTGGTGTAAATTATTTTAGGTTTATAGTAGGTTTATCTTAGGCTTAGTTTAAGATAGCTTTAGCTTATACTAGCTTGTACTGTAGCACAAACACTTTAGCTCATGGTGGCTAAAATATCAACCGTGTAGATATTCAGATGTCAATGTCAATTGTAATGCACTAAGTATGTCCTTGTCCATTGGTCCTTAGTGAGTAATGATGATGAGGATGATAATACACAAGACTTTATTTTATTGTACCATCAGCATGCTCATGTTTTTTTTTTTTTAATTATTATAAAAAGTGACAGTGAAAATGATCAGCCACCTGTTCGATAAAAAGGAAAGGCACAAAAGCAGGCAAGATACAGACGGCCCATCACAAACACAGACTGAGTGAGCAGGATGATTGTGACATCATTTTGAAGCAAACACAATAAATCACAAATTAGATTGTAGATAAATGTTGTAACTGTGATTTGTGGACTTATTTCAGTGACTTATTTTTTCTTAAAAAAAAAAAAAACTGTTTTTCAAATTCAAATTCAAATTTTATTTGTCACATGCACAGTCATACACAGTACGATATGCAGTGAAATGCTTAGGCGACTGCCTGTGACCTTAGATTAAAGAAATGAATATAACAGAAAGTAGAAATAGATTTAACTAAGAATAAGATAATAAAATAAATGTACAGTAAAAATATACAATTTCCAATAGGAAAAATAAGAAAAATATAGAAAATAAAAAAAATGTACGAAAAATATAAGAAAATATAAGAGAATAAGAAAATAAGAAAAACCTGGGTGCAAATGTAGAAAAATATGTATACAATATAAGGAATATAAGAGAGCCTGGGTGTACCGAGGTGTACAGTATAGAGAATATGGGATATAAATAGAGATGTCCAGGGGGTGTGCAAGTATGCTGTAAAGTAAAGTGTTTTGTACTTAAAGTGACTTGTGCTTTTTTTATAGAATTAATAGTAATGTAGTAATACAAATACAAACTTGTACATACATTTTGCGCACATACTGTAGCCCAGTTTGTACTGAATATAGTGTAATTAGTAACTGAAAAATCCTGAAATGTCCGAATTTCTTCCCCAAACCACTCGCAGACCCCAGCGGGTTTTAAAGCTGCTACAAATGTCATCAGAATGACCCCTGGAATCACAAGGTTTGCTGTGACAAGATAAAGTGACATCAAGACATGTTTCGATCTGTTTATGCCATTGTCACTAAACAACGTCATGATTGCTGTGACAAACCTTGAAGGAACAAAGGTTCATGGCGACATGTGGAATGACATTGATGAGGAATACCTGGATGCTTATATTGGTGTTCTTCTTCTTGCTGGTGTTTACAAATCCAGCAATGAGGCCACTGATAGTCTCTGGGATGCGTCGACAGGTAGAAATATTTTTCCGGGCAACAATGTCACTTCTGTCATTTTGAATGTTATCAAGAGTCCTTAGATTCGACAACGGAGAAACTAGAGAAAAATCTGACAAGCTTGCTCCCATCAGTGATGCCTGGGAAAGGTGGGTGCAGCTCCCAGGGCCAGAGGTAAGAGTAGATGAACATTTTGTCCCTTTTCGTGGAAAATGCCCTTTCCGGCAGTACATACATGCTTAGTAAGCCAGGCATGAAAATTTGGGCAGCCTGTGATACAAAAACCAGTTATGCATGGAATCTGCAGATTTACACAGGCAAACATGCAAGTGGCATTCCTGAGAAAAATCAAGGAAAAGGTGTAGTTCTTGATATGACTACTGGACTGCGGGGTCACAATATCACATATCACAATTTCTTGGTATGACCTTGGACAAGAACTTCTCAGGTGGAAACTTACCATGGAGGGCACAGTAAAAAAAGGGCTTCACTTTCTTAAACATTTGCTTTTACAGACACCACTACAGTTGTTTCATATCGTCCAAAAAAACACCGGAGTGTGATACTTATGTCCACTTCTCACAAAGACGCAGCTGTGTCATCAGCAAGTGACAAAAAGCCCATAATTATCTTGGACTATAATAAAAACAAAGGTGGAGTGGACAACCTGGACAAGCTGACTGCCACCTACACTTGCCTGAGAATGACCAGGAGATGGCCAGTGGTTGTGCTATATGACATTATAGATGTGTCTGCATACAATGCATTTGTATTGTGGACCCACATTCACCTAGGGTGGAACTCAACTAGAAAAAAACAAGCGGAGAATGTTTCTTGAGGAGTTGGGGAGTTCCCTTGTCAAGGCACACATTGAGCGAAGTGAACAGGCGCCCCGGGACCCAGTCGCTGCACCCTTGGTCAGACAGCTGCAGAGCTCACGTACTGTAGCACTCCTTCTACACCATCAGCAACACAAAGAGCATCAGTCCCAGCATCCTCTTCGGCCAGCACTGCCTCGACATCAACCTACACAGCCACAGCCACAACCCCACTGAGGCCACCTGATTCTAAAAGAAAGGGGTGACAGGTCTGCTCTAGCAATAAAGACAGAGAGACAAACATACTCTGCTTCTACTGCAAAAAATATATTTGCAAAGAACACAATAAAAGTGTCACTTTTTGCCACACATGCATGTTCTTGCACACAAAGACGTTTTTTGGAACTAGTGCCTCATTTCTGTTGGTTTGATTTGCTTGATTGTTTGTTGTTTGTTTGACCTTGCAAATCCACATTTTGAGATTTACTTGTTTAGCTTTCCATTTATATTAAAGTTATTTTTGAAAATACTTTTTTGCCTTTTTCTTTGTAATATATGGGTCAAATTTGACCCATAACACCATAGATGTTACTATAGTAATTAATATTATAATAAAAATATATATATAACAAATTTATTTAAGAGATGTGTTCTAAACTGCTTGTCAGTACCGCGTATTATTAAAACTACAACAGGGGGCGGAGCTTTTTCTTACAAAGCCCCAAAGTTGTGGAATAGTCTTCCTATTAATGTTCGGGACTCAGACACAGTCTCAGTGTTTAAGTCTAGACTAAAAACCTGTTTATTTAGTGCAGCATGTTTGTAAATAGATGAGCCTTAGGTAAAGGAGCAGATCTGGGGGACTCATGGACGTAGAGTATCTGGTGAACTGGTATGTTTAGATGCTGTCCTCCCCACTCTCATTGTTCACTCAGGTTTGTTGACGGTGAGGTGATTGGTTGCTTTACATCTTTGTTCCCCCTCATGTCTGTGTTTCCTTCTGGCTCCTCCCTTTTAGTTAGTGCTGTTATAGTTAGTCCTGCCGGAGTCCCTGCTTGCACTCTGCACTAAATATACTTTCACCTTATACATTGTGTGACGGTGACCAGACCTAATTGTTATCTCCCTTCTTCTGCTCTCCCTCTCTCTCTCTTTCCCTCTCTCTGTCGAGCTACACACGTCATTGATCCAGACTCCCTCTGTCCTATGGACCTGTCTGACTCGTCCCGGTGCCCCGCTTCTGGTTGGAGATCTTGTCACATGGATGCCCCGTGTGTCTCTTTGGGTGTCTGATGTCTGGGGACGGTTTCACTCAACTATGAAGACGGTTCTGGCCTCGACTGATGTTAACGGCCGTTTCTATGACTGCGGACTTGGCTACAGTCACTCTGTAGTTCAGGACTGGAATTTCCTACAAGTCTACCTGAGCCTCCAATAACTATCTGGACTCCATATAAACATCAATTAACATCTGTTAACAACTATTAACAACTATTATACTGAAACTGCCACCCAACACACAGTATGAATGCAGAACAATTCCTGCTTTCTGTTTCAGCCAGATGAGGATGGGTTCCCTGTTGAGTCCGGTTCCTCTCAAGGTTTCTTCCTACTGACAACCCCTCTGCGCTTATGCTTGCCTTTTCTGCCCACGGCAATAACACCCGCCCGAACTGCCTGTCATACCACTTCGTGACAATTTGTTAAAAGCGCTATACAAATAAAATTGAATTGAATTGGAAATTTAAGTAATAGTCAGGTAACATAACCTTTTATTTATTTAAATAATTCTCTTGAGGTTCATTATTTATTATTTTTTAATCGAGAGGTATGCTGTTAACGTAAAAGCTGATGAGGTCACAGCAAAAATATTTAAAACATTCTTTTAATGGACAAGGAGGCGTAACAAAGTAACGGATCGAAAGGAAAAAAATGGGATGATAAATAATTGTTTTGAGGGTAATATGGCTGATTAAAGACACGGGTCAAATCTGACCCGTTAATATAAGAGATAGTAACAGAACGGTAACATAAGAGGAAGGTTAAAAGGAGGCAAAAGCAAGTTTCATTAGAGAGGTTCCTTGTTAAAGTCACGCAAAGCCGCACGAGAGAGGAGAAGTAGAGGAGGGGGTGACTAGGAGAACACACACACACACACACACACACACACACACACACACACACACACACACACACACACACACACACACTCTCTCTCTCTCTCTCTCTCTCTCTCTCTGAGTCGTTTGTGTGAGTCATCAAACACAGTAGGTCCCCTCCTCCTCCCCTCCTTCTCTCTGTCTGTGTGTACATGTGCGTGTGTGTGTGTGTGTGTGTGTGTGTGTGTGTGTGTGTGTGTGTGTGTGTGTGTGTGTGT
>JAAGKR010004073.1:0-65993 GCA_011419295.1 Clarias macrocephalus
TTAAATGTTCCAATGTTCTCCTTAAACATCTATCTTCCTAGTTAACTGCTCAATTTGCTATATCATATCGGTTTATTTAACAATAATAATGTTGTAAAAACAAACTTGATAGGTTACATTATTACAGATGTTAGCTAGCCAGTTGGTTACCTGCCACCATAATTAGTCATTTAAAACCAACAGCTACACCACTACCAGTTTTTTTTTTTTAACCCTCTGTAATTGCCCAACACTAGCTACAGGCCTTAAAACAAGATTATACTAGCTACAGACATTCAAACTATCTCAACTAGCTAAATAATTCCACTAAATAGTACTAGCTAAAGACCACCAAATAGGTCAATTAGCTGATACTAGCTACAGACCTTCAGTTAGCTCAATTAGCTGATACTAGCTACAGACCTTCAATTAGCTCAATTAGCTGATACTAGCTACAGACCTTCAGTTAGCTCAATTAGCTGATACTAGCTACAGACCTTCAGTTAGCTCAATTAGCTGATACTAGCTACAGATCTTCAGTTAGCTCATTTAGCTGATACTAGCTACAGATCTTCAGTTAGCTCATTTAGCTGATACTAGCTACAGACCTTCAGTTAGCTCATTTAGCTGATACTAGCTACAGACCCTCAGTTACTCCAATTAGCTGATACTAGCCACAGACCTTCAATTAGCTGATCTTAGCTACAGACCTTTATTTAGCTTGATTGCCTGTTATTAGCTACAGACCTTCAATTAGCTGATATTATAGAACAGAAATGCTGCAGGAGTATGAAAGGATCACTATTTAAAATTAAGCATAGCACTTGAATGCAATGAGTCAATTATCCAAGAATTAAATAATTAGGACTAGAAGGCCTTGAAGGTGTGGGTCGTTGGTGGCAGACTCATACTATGCTCGTACGTAATATACTAGTACATAATATGATAAGGCTGAGATCCTTTACCTTGTGACAGTGAAGCCTTTCCCTAAGAGAATCAGCATAAGGAGGAAGATCAGGAAACTAACAGAGAAGAGCAATTTTCCTAGAGTGAGTAAAAAAAAAAAAAAAAAGGATTAGGTGTAAGTGATACATTTTATGTTTTGCTCTTACAAAAAGCTTTTTTATATGCAGTTCTTCCAGTTTGCATCTCGTAGTTCTAGCATTTGAGTGTACAACTTGAAAAATGTGAAAGTATTATTATTTAAATTCTTTACATGTTTTAGTGGAATATCTAAATCATTGTGTGTAATTATAGTATTTTTACCCCTTCACTTCAAGGATGCCAATAACTCCCAACCTGTCATTACACTATACCAACCTGCAACCTGCTACTGTACAGGATAAAGTGCCCCAATTACATTAATGAGTAATGAGTATATTAATGAGTATAAATCAATAAATAAGTAAGTAAAATATACACAATAATGATAAAAGTATTAGGTAATAAAGTAAGGAATAAATTAATATGTAGGTAAGTAAAAAGAAAAGAATGTAAGCACTGTAAGCAAATAAACAAAACAATAAATAAAAAAAAGTAAATGAAGTTAGAAATGTAAGTAAAGCTATGTAAGAAAAGTACTTAAAAGGTATATAAGTAAAAATTAAGTAGTACGATATGTACAATTAGATAAATAATAAGTAAATTAGTAAAAGAGTAAGTTAATGAATTATAAATTAAGTAAATACAAGTTATGCAATGAAAGTTTTTTTTTAAACCAGTAACAGTATGCAATAATTAGGTAACAAATATATAAGTTGGTAGGTAAGTAAGTTTTTAGTAAAGTCATTTTTAAGTCAGTAAAATATATATACATAAATTAGTTGATGTGCAAATAAGGTGCTAATAAATTAAGTTAGTAAGTAAATTTAGTAATTAAGTAAATATTAAAATAAGTAACAAGATACAATTGCAGGAGAAGTTTGAAAAAGCTGAGCAGAAACGCTGAAAGCAGCTCGTTTCTACCCCATACAGTTGCAAAGATAGAAGTCTGAATACTGCGGGCACCTCTACTAATTTTATATAATAAGGAAATAACAAATAAAAAAATAAGTAAACACATATTTTCATAAAAGAGTAAGTTAAATAAGTACATAAATTCATAATCAAAGTTTAAAAAAGTGAGAAAATGTACTGTAGTAAATAAGTAAATCGTTTGTAAGATAGTAAGCAAGAAAAAAAACAAGTTCATATACAGTAGTAAATCGATGTTAAAATGTAAGTACATTAATGTTAAAATGTAAGTACAGAAGTACATAAAATGTAATTTATTAAGTATATAACATGAAAGTAAATAAGTACATAAGTAAATAATTTAGTAAGTAAGCAGGCTAGTTATAATGTGAAGAAACAACTTTAGCTGTGTAGGCATAAACTGCTTCCCACAAGCCCATTATTTAAATGTCATATGCATAGAGAACACCCCCACTACATTATTTACATCAAACATCATACCTTATTTTTGCATGTGTTGCAGTAATGAACTTCAAAAAAAAAAAAAAGAAAGAAAAAAAGGAAGCACTCAACAGACTACAGCAGGCTAAAATCTATTTTTAAAAACATCTGGATGTGTATCTCTTATACAGATCCAGTAAAATAAAGTTAGCCATAATCTCATATTTAACCAATAAAAAATTATAAGATCATCCTAACTCTTAAATGCGCTTATTGACTCACTCACCGAGTATCTTTAAACACCCATTTCCCACTCCGTCTCTGGCATACAGGCCCCAATATATACAAAAGAAGAGCAAACTGAGGACTGGGGAGAAAAGCACAGCATGGCAAATAAAAAAGAAAATATGAAATAATAGATCTGATGAAATAAATACACTTTTATCTGCAGATACAGATTTGATACCGAGTGTAAAGCTAACTTTATATGAGCAGCATGAGTTACAGATCGTCCATTCTCACCCTCTACTCCCGCTGCAGTCATAAACATCTTATATGTGGTATGGAGCAGCTGTCTTCCTTTCAGGTTATCTAAAAGAATTACATAGAAAGAGGATAAAATAGGCATAGACACATAAAACACTACCAAAATGTTGTAAAATATGAACGCTCAATATTGACTATACACATTTTTTTCACTTAAAGTGATCAGATTAATTATAATTATAAAAATAATCCATTATAAGGTGATGTAATGCGGCCCAATACATTTAGTTTTTTTTCACACCACACCACATCTCAAAGTGTTTTTTTCCTGGAAAGATCCTGTTTTGCAGGATTTGCAATTTTTTAATGAAACAGGTCAAGCTTTTGAACAATATATGGTTGAATTTAGTGTTGTGGACCTTGTGTTCCAGTAGCAATTAAAATTCGTTCTTTCTCAAAGAAATAAAAATGGAAAATTGAAAGTGCAAAGTCATCTATCCTGAAAACTTATAATGCACATATTGGATCATTCCGAACATGCTAAACAATAGGGATGGGAATCAGCAGTCAACCCCGATACAATATTATCACGATACCTAGGTGCTGATTATGTCACGAATATTAAATATACTAATTCCATGTTTCATTTTCCCCCAATTGTGTTATAATTTTTAACAAAAACAAAAATAAAGGATAAGTAATTAAATCTAGCTCATTACACATAGGTTTACAACCAAGCTAAGTATTAATACAAGAGTTTAACAATTAACTGAACAGCATGTATCTCTGTCCTTCGCCATAATTATTATTTCTAAATAAATGTAGCAAATTATTCACTCCTACCACACAGGATGAAAATGTGTAAATAGTAGACAGTGAACTACCTGTAGGATTATAAAGAACAGCAATGTTTTACTGCCTCAAATGTCTTCAAAGTCTCAAAACCCAAATTGACAATGAGCACACGGGTGTGCGGCTTCTAACGCTCACAATTTGTCCTTGCGATGTTTTGAAAAACATCTAACATGGGTCGTCCCTCTGATGGACCAAGTCTTCTTCTTATCCATGCCTGTCACCTCCAAAGAGAATCTTCATCCCTGCTATGTCCAACTCTGCCTCCTGTCTTTTCTTCAGTGCCACCGTCTCTAAGCTGTAGAGCATCGCTGGTCTCACCACTGTCTTGTACACCTTTCCTTTCATTCTCACTAATACTCTCGTCACATAACACACCTGACACTTTTCTCCACCCGTTCCACCCTGCCTGTACACGCCTCTTCACCTCCTTTCCACACTCTCTGTTGCTCTGGACCGTTGACCTTAAGTACTTAAAGTTCTGCAACTTCTTTACCTCTGCTCCCAGTAGCGTCACCGTTCCACTTGGGTCCTTCTCATTCACACACATGTATTCTGTCTTGCTACGGCACACCTTCATTCCTCTGCTTTCCAGAGCATACTCTACCTCCAGCTCTCTATATTCTCTTATATATCTCTGTTCCTTGTTCTCTGTACAAAGCACAATGTCATCTGCAAACATCATAGTCCATGGAGACTCCTGTCTAACCTCATCTGCCATGCTGTCCATCACCAGCGCAAATAACAAGGGACTCAGAACCGATCCTTGATGCACACCCATCTCCACCTCTCTCATACATGTCCTGCACCAATTTAACATACTTCTCTGCCCTCCAGACATCCTTATACAATACCACAGCTCCTCTCTCTGCACCCTGTCATATAGTACGCTTTTTCTAACTCTACAAAGACACAATGCAACCCCCTATTATCTTCTCTGTCCTTCACCATCAGCATTCTCAAAGCAAATACTGCATCTGTTGTACTCTTTCTAGGAATGAAACCATATCGCTGCTCACAAATGCTCACCTCTGCCCTTAACCTAGCTTCCACTACTCTTTCCCAAAGCTTCATTGTATGACTCATCAACTTTATTCCTCTGTAACTGCCACAGCTCTGCACAACCCCCTTGTTCTTAAGGCTCCAATCAATGAATATAGATCCATATCATATAATATATTAAAGATCGGCACCAATACACTTCTCCTCCATTCCTCTGGGATCCTCTTACTCTCCAAAATCTAGTTAAACAGACTAATCAGAAACTCTTCTGTCACCTCTCCTAAGCGCTTCCATACAGTACCACCACATGTACAGTACTGATGCTACTCCCCAACAGTCACCTCTTCTACTCTTCATTCTCTTTCATTTCCCTTTTCATCTTTACTAATCGAGTAAACATCACATACTCATTAAACTAAAGTATTCAAAAGCGCTGTGGAATAATTAGAAGCAATCTAATTATATACAAAGCAATACTAAGTAGGTTGCTTCTTTTTATGCAATCATTAATAACTCATTAAAAAATGAACTCACATGCAAAGTAGCAGGAGAGAGAAAACACACTGGCAAATATAACCAAGAAGGTGATGTCCGTTTCCAAAATTCCTGACACAGACAAAAGAAATGGAAAAAAAGTGTATGTGATTAAAGGAAAGCATTTCATACATATTAAGTACTGTACTTAATAGAAATAGAATATTGCACACTGATCATTTACAGATTTCTTATAACATATAGTATTTTTGGTCCATATTTATTTATTTATTTATTTCATGCGAAAACAGAAGTATATATTTCTTTCTCTTCGGTTGCAACATGTTGGCATGCGCTTATAAAGTGAACTTAACACAGCATTGCATTATACTGTAGAGAAAATATAAATTCTGTTCAATTCTCCAGCTATTCCAGATACATATCAATCTTCCACTTTTTCAGTGCAAGCATCCTTGTGTGTCTCACCAAACTCATCTGCAGAAAAATGCTGTTTCCAGAAAGACTGCCCATTGGTCAGCTTCATCTCATACTCCAGCTGTAACCCTCCACCCTGTGAGTGTGTGAGAAACAGGGATAGGGAGGCAGAGAACTATTCAGAACACAAAGAGCTCATCTATAAAGGACTTCAAAGCATCAGACCTTCTAGTCCTTGAGAGGATTTGAGGCGAGCTTGAAAAAAAGATAACACGCTTTGATTTTATTTAGTAGGAAATCCTCCTCTCTCTCTTTATCAAAAAGGGGTAAAGAGGACGGAGCGTCTGCTGTCAATGTGGCTGAAGATGGTGTGAGGCTGAGGGAGTGGATAAAAGACAGCAAGGTATCAAAGGCTAGAAAATAAATGCATTGAGTTGGGAAGAACAGAATGCGAGCTGATCTCTTCTAGGCTTAGACATTCTTTTCAGCGCACACCTCTTCAGCACAATTTCAATCTGTATAAATAATGAGAAAAGTTTTGTTTGTTTACTGGTCAGAACTCGCTTTTTCAATGATATCTTTATGTTTCATACTGTACATTGGAGAACCCGAAACCAGTCTCAGAAAAATGTCCGTCTGTCCAGATTGGAATGAAACTTTGCCATGACTTACGTAGATACTTGCCTGAAGTTTAACCTGCACCACGTAAAAGTTATGTGCCAGATTAGGTCATAGCATCTAATTTTTGTCTTTTCTTTTCTTTACTAAATTAGTGCTCTGTCCCTCGAGGTAGATACACGTCAATCAACAGAGCCAATCAACATGATAGTTTACCGGGGATAAACAGGGTATGCAGAAAACACAAATACCGACATAGCAGCAACATGATGGAGCTCCTCAGTTGCCCTAAAGCGAACTCAAGGTTATAGCATCCTGTAAGTCATAAGTCATCCTATACAATTTGGCTCGATCATCTTTGTGGCAACAGTTTGGGGAGAACCCACTCATCAACGTGATGGGCATCTGTCCACATACTTCTGGACAAACTGTATAGTGTAATGTTTTGACTGGTATTGTATGGGTGGAGGCAATCTAGTGTTTCTACCCCTAACACTTTCCAGCTCCAAATGGAACGCACAGTAAACAGCATTTCACAGGTTCATTTTGAGGCAAGCTATGTGTGTGTGTTTTTTTTTTTTTTTTTTTTTAGTGTGTCAGAAAAGCTTAATTAGCACTCACCCCACACTTGCTGAGCACAATGTACCACCACCTCTCTCTGACCGAACGAAAGCTACGCCCTCCGACACAGCTGAGAAATTCCTCACCATCCTCTTCTTCAACCTGAGGTGCAAAATGATTACAGGATCGAACCACAAAATTAAGCGAGGTACTCACCTAATATTTTGTATCCTTCATAGAAATGAGCAAAAGTTCCTCATAAGAAAGTCCAAAACTTCTTTTTTTTTTTTTTTTTTATGATGGTGATGATGCCTGCTCTGGATGAAATAACAGCTCTTGGTGTATAAAATCTAATAAGGCTAAATATGGTTTTGGTCGATTTTTCATGCAGAAAAGCTTCTTTACACTCTTACAGTAGGTTTGTGCATGTGGGTTTTTAATTCATGTCTCAGAGTGTCTGTTGGGGGCTCAGAAGGTCGTAGCAAAACAGAGATTTTATACTTGCTGATTTGACATTTGGCTTTATAAACGTATAAAAAGTTCTACCTTGGTTTAAGGCTGAACCTCATGGCAGATGCGATCAAGATCTGGGATGATACATTCAGAAATAATTGTGTCCAATTGTGCACAGTGGTATTTGTAAATGCTTATGTCACCATTTCACATCAAAAGTCACAGTAGATAGCACAACTATGTTTTTCGCACACAATGTAATGAGAACTCATTGCTGTGCGGCTGTAAGAAAACCACTTGTTAGCAAAACTAATCAGAACAAAAGCTTTTATTTGCTAGGGATCACAAAGATTGGACTTTCCAGCAATGGAAAATGTCACAATGTCTGAAAAGTCCAGACTGACTGTATTCCATAGCGATGGGTGCATCAGGGTAGGGATTTGAACACTACTGAAACCCTGATAAGAAGCAAGAAGTCCACATGATCAAACCTGAGCATATAAACGAGCTTAAAATATTCTGCATGGATGAGTGGACCAAGATCACTACACGAGCATCATGTTTGACATTCATTAAAGAGACCGAGTACATTGACCACTGATCTACAGTTCACTGATTACTACCAGGCAGTTTCTCAGGATGCAAATATCCACAGTGAAGTTCAATAAAAAGACGAGGAGTTGTCAAATAAACTCACAAAACACTGCCCTTTTAACGTGCTGTACATGTATAAAGATGTCATAAAGTTTTATATAATTAAAGATTTGGGATGTCCATTGCCAGGACAAATAAAACTTCAGAAGGGTCAAATTATAGGGCTGCATCAAGTACGGAAAACTATTAAGGAAATGTGAAATGCCTGGAATTGGGTTAAGAGCTATCCAACACATTACTAAAACATCTACGGACTGTGCTCAAACTTTAACTTCTTGGAAAAAATGTGGTCTGATGAGTCCAAACTGAGCCTATTCCAGAGTGCATGGAAGTGCATGAAGCGATGTACCGTTTCATCATGCATCGTGCCTACTGTACAAGCCTCTGGAGGCAGTGTCCTGATCTGGGGTTGCTACAGTTGCTCAGGTCTAGACTCAGCAACGTTACTGTATGTGGCAATAAAATAAAGTCAGCTGACAACTTGATTGTACTGAATGACCAGGTAATCGCACCAGTGGATTCGATTGAAGTGTGGTCCTGGGAGCATGAGGAAGCATTATCACACACGAACTTGCCACCACACTGTGTGCTGTAATCAAAGCTATTGTGACGGTCAAATGAAATTTTCCCTTTTTTTTTTTTTTTGGCCAGAGAGCATTTTTATATTATTTGAATTCCAGGTGAATCACCATTTGTTTCTTTCTGTTAAAGGTTTTTATTAGTGATTATGGAAAAGTAATGAGAAAATAGATTTGACATGTTGGCAGAAAAAATTTAAATATTTTGAAAAAAAAAAGTATTGATTGAATTTATTTAATACAAAGGGTGTTCAAGTCAAACTGGAACTATTGATTGTGCAGAATGACAGAACACAGTTATGAGAGTAAAAACTCCTGCTACACTAATGCACTCATCCCAGTGTTTCACTAGTGCTTGGATACAGTACCATCAAGGTAGAAAGTTTTCTCAGTGTGCCAGAGTCTTTATCAAACTGCCTTCTTCATGTCTGAAACACTGGTCTCCCAGGAACTCCTCAAACATGTAGACACGGCTTGGGAGGAGGTCAGGACTGTATGAGGGATGTGGCAATAACCCCCAGACGAGATCCTGTAACGTGCAAGTGTGTGCACAGTTCCGACAGACTGATGTGTCTTTTGTTCATGGATGTTTGCACCATTTAGATGTTTAGAGTTTCATGACCGTTCTGTGCTTGAAAGCTGCAAATGTGAATCGGTTTTATGACTTCATTCACAAGAAATATCATCAAGTCCCAGTTTGACTTGGACGCCCTTTGTATATACAGTAATGTTGGCATGCATACTGTTGAGAAAAAAGAAAAAAAAAAAACATATGATATTGTTCTAATGAGGATTTTCTTATTAGAACATAAGATTTTACACATATAAAATGTCATTGTTTCTTACCACACATCCAGACCAGGTGTAGCGGGTGGTAAGGTTAATGACTTGGTTGTTTTCAGGCCTCAGGACTGCCTCTTTCTGATAGCAATCCTAGAATACATCAACATTCGCCATGTATAGCTATAACCTTTTTTGTCTTTTACCTCTCATCAAAACAGATAAGAACCGGTAGAGTCGAAATAGTCACTTCCACACACCCACACATGGCTTTCACTTAGGCATGTGACACATTTGGCACTTGACGATGAGAGCTGAGAGTTTAATTTAGGAAACAACACGTGACTCAGACTGCAGACGTCTCATTTAGACCGATCTCTGCATGCATACAGTACAGTAGACGACAAAGCTAAACTACACGCGCACTGTCGGTGTTCAGCTCACCTTGTCTGGCCTCTTGTATACAGCTGGCCACTGTGAGCTTTCGTCAAAATACAGCAAAATGTTCTGACAGCAGTGGGACTGGGGGGGACGATACAGAGATGCGGAGAGAAAAATGAAGGTATTCTGAGACATAAACATGATAAACTACCTGCCAAGCAGACTGCAAAAAGGGATGTCAATGAGTGACAGAAATAACGAGGGGCAGCATAGTGACTTTGGTAAGAATTCTGGATTAGAGAGTTTATAAAGTGGATCAAAAAGCAATAATGCACTATTACACTGATCATCATTTTTGCTTATGCTACTCCTTTAAGTGGTGGAATTTAGCCAATTTCTGTTTTATGGACTGGCATAAAAATATGCAGTAGTATACAGTAAGAATCTGGATAATGCTACCGTACGGTATCTTAGTTATTTTATAACTACTGCATCACTGCTGTGTTACACATGTAGTAATGTGGTGACAAGGCAGTGGGAATAAAATGAAAAAAGGCTTCATACTGCCTGTAACATGTTTTTTTTTATTTAAGACAAAGGAAATCAAAGAAAGCTAGGTTTCATCATCTGTACAGTAGTGCTTGTAATTTTACCTTGGGGTAACGAAACTTGAAGTCCAGTCTGCCAAAATCTGTGAGGAAACAAAACCGGGTCAGAAACACCCAGTCCTGTAAGATAAGGAGAGGCGAAGGAGTAAAGTGAGAGGCAAAATACACTCAAACTATCGGCAATTCCCTGCCTACTGCTGTATAAATAAGGAAGGAAGAAAGGAGGAAGTGAATAGGGTGGGAGGAAAGGAAATAGGGTATGAAAGTAAGAAGGTAGAAAGGTAAAGAAGGAAGAATGGACGGAAAGACGGAAGGAATGAAGGAAGAAAAGACGAATGGTAGACGAATGGAGGAAAGAAGGAAGTAAGAAGGAAGGAAATACAAAGTAAGATTGTAGGTAAAGAAGGACACAAAGGAAGGGAGGAAACAAGGAATTAAACACGGAAATAAGGGAGATAGAAATGTAATGGATGAAAAGGAAGAAAGACATAAGGAAGAAAATTTGTTAAAGTAAATGCAGAAAGGAAGGAAGGAAAGATGAAAGGAAAGAAGGGCATAAGGAAGGATGGAAGGAAGGAAATAAAAAAAGTAAGATTGAAGGTAAAGAAGGATGAACAGAAGGAAATAAGGGAGATAATAATGGGTGAAAGAAGGAAGAAAAGATGTTATAAAGGAAATGGAGGAATAAATGGAGGAAAAGACAAAAGGAAAGAAGGGCATAGGGAAGGAAGGAAGAGGAAAGAAGTAAATAACTAAGTAAATAAGGAAAATAGTAATGGAAGGATGGAAGGGAGACAGTAGGAAATAAACAATAAAGGAAGGCAGACAATCTAAATAAATTAATAGTGAATATCTAACTGGGATTCTACATTCATTGTAAAGTGTCCTTGAGCTCTGGAAAGGAACTATATAAATAGAAATTATTATTATTAACCATTATGTAAATATGTGACTGATGCAAGCACCTACTGAAAGCATTATTAAAGAGCAGAACCTTCATCACATAGTTACTGTAAGTGAAAGGTGACACACTTCTGACGCTTAGATCTTCACACTGTAAGTTGCGGTGACAGACATGGACTCCCAGGTTCTGTAAAATAAAACGTTGGATTTTCCCCACACACACTTAAGTGATTAGGATAAGTAGCTTAACTCATTCTCCAAATGTTGATGATGATGATGGTGGTCAATTGCAGAGCAGCAAGTATGTCCACAAAATACACAGACTGACCATCAGATGATTGATCATTTAATACCAGTTGCAGATTAGCCTAACAGCTTTCTCAGTCTGCCCGTAGTGTGTGAATGAGCGTATAATTGTGTGTGTGTGTGTGTGTGTGTGTGTGTGTGTGTGTGTGTGTGTGTGTGTGTGTGGTATAGAGGGTGACGGTGTGTGAAACTGATAAGAAGCAAGAAGTCCACATGAACAAACCTGAGCATATAAACGAGCTTAAAATATTCTGCATGGACGAGTGGACCAAGATCACTACACGAGCATCATGTTTGACATTCATTAAAGAGACGGAACTGACAGAGTACATGGACCACTGAGCTATAGTTCACTGATTACGACCAGGCAGTTTCTCAGGCTGTAATTATTTTGCCTCCGCAAATATCCACAGTGAAGTTCAATAAAAAGACGAGGAGTTGTCAAATAAACTCACAAAACACTGCCCTTTTAACGTGCTGTAGTTTACTATCAAATAAAGATGTCATATAATTAAAGATTCCTGTCTTTCTCTTCTGTTTGTGACAGAAAGCATCTGTTTAACAGAATAATCCAAATAAATTGTGGCATATCACAACGTTGTACCACATCAGATATGATTTGAGATGCATGATTTAGATCTAAAGTAAGTAATAAACGTAATGATTCTGTCGACATGCAACACCGCAATGATGTCCCGCTTTATTATCATTTATCATAAATAACGCCAAATAACACAAAAATGAGTCGATGTTCGTACTTTTTTTTCCAGGTAAAAAAAAAAAACCCGGTGGTGCAAATACACCAGGCACATCAGGATTTTCACTACTCTTTTTTTCCTGGATGAGGTTCTCTTTAGATTTTTGTTTCTGAAAATATAAATGGGTAATGCATTAAGGGTGCAAATTTCACGTCATTTTTCTAAATCGATATTTGAATATGTTAACACTCAATAATCGATTAATCATTAAATATTAATGACTACAAGATGCAGAATTTTTATAGCTACATAATCCCACCCCAACAAATTACTTTTGCGAGACACGGCAATGAAACCCAAACAGTCAAAAAAAAAAAAAAGAATGAATAATGACTCGCAGTATAACAGACTGCGGTTGATTGGTGAGCTGTGTTGACCTCTCCCCAAGTTTTGGCAAACACAAATAATAAAATCTGCACTAAAACATGAACTATATCTCGACTACGTATGCACATACCTTCTAATACAGTACTAAAATTAGCCTAATATTGATTACCATCCCAAAACCTTTTTTTAGCCCATTTATTGGAAACCACCCAATCTGGCAACATTGCTCACTAGGTGCACTCTGATTGGCCTTTCTTTCCCCAGAATGTCAGTACTGTCTTCTGTTCAATCTTTGAACTTTAAGTCCGCTTTCTTGTGGTGTACAAGTCAAAAGACACGGAGTATTATTATGCAAAACAAACATTGGTTAAAATAAACTGAACTGGTTAAACTCTCAATAGCAATTATTCGATTAATAATTTATATCAATTAACAAACACTACACTGCTAAAAATGACATCTTGTGAAAAGAAAAAAAAATTTTCACTTGTGAAAATACTGTAAGTGAAAATATATTTTTAGCTTTCCAAACTTTTTGCTCGCAATTTTATTAAGATTTGATTAGAAATGAGCTTAATAATCTTATCTTATTAATAATTCTATTTGATTTGTTTTAATCTTATTCTAAGAAATTCTAGAATCAAATTAGAGATTTTTCGTAGTGTAATATGCATTGTTCTGTGCTTGCCAAAATGTTCAATATTATAATGCTACATTTTCTGTGCTTGCCAAGATTTAATATCTTTGACCTATACCAATGACATATGTATGTGATCATTTCACAATTGACAAGTATATACTGTACATACTGGATAGATTTATCAGAGAATCATTTTTATTGCCAAGTACAGTACGTTCTCGCATACAGTACCAGGAATTTGTCTTGGTAATGTGGTGCAAATATTTACAGCAAGTCTTTACAGTTTGCAAACAAAACAAAGGTTGTGCTGAATGTGTGCATTGTGCACAGTGTGGAACAAATAATGTACCGCATTCTGTAGGTGCATGTACTGTAAAAGACGGTCATTTGGGGTTTACAGTCTTGTTCATCAGGGCAACTGCATTTGGGAAGAAGCTGATTTTGGGGCGTGTCCTGATGGACTTCTTACCAGAGAGCAGTGTTACAAAAAGGCTCCAGGATGGAAGAAGTTGCCCACAATCATCCCAACTCATTTCACCTTTCTTGGTTTGTCACCTGAAGTGAGGTCCTGGTTGACGATAGTGCCTAGGAAGCAGAAGGACTCCACAATACCGACTGGGAAACCAAACAGGCTGATGGAGGTAGGTCATGGTGAGATCCTCCAAAACTCCACTCACATCTTCACTGACTTTAGGGCATCTCCCACCTGTGGCAGAATCATCACCACTGGAGATGCGCCCAATCATCCGCAAACTTTCAGAGCTCCAAAACATGCAAACATGACTTTTATTTCATCTCCTAGACAAGACAAAACCTTCAGTCTTTACAGATTCACTGTTAAGAGACTGGCTGCTTCCATTTAAGTCCTGAAAGAATTCTGCAAACCAAGAATTTAACATTGCATGCAACGCTTTATACCAGGAAACCTTTTTGTTCATTTCCAGATTCCTACAAATCATCACTGCAAATCCTTCCATCCATTCATTATATATACTGTGTACTGTCATGTGGAGCCTGAAGACTATGCCAGGAAACGTAGGTCACAAGGCAGGGAACACTCTGGATGGGTGCCAATGCATCGCAGGGTATGAACCCACACACTCGCACACAATACTATACTACAGGCAAACTAAAAACAGCCTTCAGTGCATGTGTTTGGACAGTGCCAGGAATGAAGTGGAGGAATCCCATCCAACACAGGGAAAACATACAAATTCTATGTGCACATGGATTTAAATTACATTTGAATCCGCAGAAATATTTTTGCTTAAATTACAATTAATTTGACTCAAAGTGGAGACAAGATCATGGGCACCCAAGGCTCATTTATGCCAGTGGGGATCAAAGGCCAGTCCGTCTAGTCCAATCCCACATCACAGCATGCCGAGTATGGAGCTTAGCAAATAAAGAATTCAAGGTCGTTGACCTACTGTAGCCCCCAAAATTCCCCAGATCACAATCCAATCAAGCATCCATGGGATGTTCTGGGCAAACAATTCTGATTCGTCGAGGTTCCACCCTGCAACCAATTGCATCCAAATGATATCACCACAGCACCCTCCACCCCCCCAGAGGTCTTGTGGAATCATGCCAGAGTGGCCAGAGCTGCTCCAATGGGAGCATGGAAAGCCACTTAATATTGGGAATATGTTTTGTGTTATATTGTTATGGCTGATTGATGTAGGGACGACCAACACATGTTTTTCTGTCTTGCTTAGAACAAGCTGATTATTACTGGCATGGTGCTGATTATGGACGAGGAGAACATTCTTCCTACTTCCTATGGATCCTTGGTCTATCTTGAACACAGGTTATTGTTGAAAAAAAAAAGTGCTCTATATTTGATCATTTCGTTTAGTAGGACGACATACAAAGTCTTTGTTTTAACTATGTCTCTCTTTCACTACAAACATATTCTTTAATTAGTACTTGACCTTAAGGCACATTTGAATAAAGGCTGCGGTGTGGTTTTATGTACTAGTGTTGGTTTATTGTGTGTTATACAGTTCAGTTTGAGAATGCATAGTAATGCTTTTAACTATAGCGTGGAGTCAGTGCAACTAATACAACAAAACGACCATCAATACAAGCTATATACAGTATATAGTGATCTGAAATTTTATTAGTTCATTTTTTTTTCCTTTTCTCAAATGACTTAAAGCCTAATTAACTAAATATAGCATTCTGTTAAAGATAATTTAGTTGATAAATCTCTACCATGTTTGAAATATACATCAGCTCAACATAATTTCTTTCTCTATCTTAATTTCTACTTTATGCCATCTACAGTAGATGAGATCGTTCTAAAAAAAAAAATTATCAAGAAAACTAATTTATTTGGGGCAGATCTTTGAAGTAATCCGGATCAGTCCCATTAAGTGTGGGAATTAATGAATTTTAATGAAGCTGAAGCACCGATTATCCACAGAAAATAATCACATAAAAAGATCTTAGTCTATAAAAAAGACATTACTTCTACTTTCTGTTGCTGTTTGGAGAATTTTTGCACTGCACTTTTGTACAACAGAGTTACAGTACTATTTGATAGAAGGAACAAATGCTTTTTTTTTTTCTTCTGAAAAGTCGTCACACTTATTGACATGCTTCAGTGAAGACCTAGTCTCTACCGAGTAAGTTACTTAGGCTTCTTCATGAATTTTAGATGAGGTTGCTGGACATGGTGCTTGGTCCTCAATTATTTGTTCCTGTCAGCTCAGCACAGGTCTAAAACCCAAATACAGATGCAATCATTCAGAGCGTGAGCTGTTGACCTGAACCAAATTCATATGCAAATGTCAGGTCATTTGCATAGCTAGGTTCAGGCATGTCATTTAATTAATACACATTTAATTTCATTGTGGTTTGCTGACTCAGAGACTTGTCTCGCCAGATCCGACAACTATTTCTACACTTTGAGACTTTGCCTCAAAAGGAGCTAATTATTCTAAAAAGGTGCTGTAATGGATTCAGATCCAGTGTCTGGGGAAGGACCTGAATTCACTGTCGTGTTTATGAAACCAGTTACAAATGACTTGTATTTTGTAACATGGTGCATTATTGTGCTACAGGGTCTGGGTTTGATTCCCGCCTTGGGGTCCGTGTGCATGGAGTTTGCATGTTCTCCCCATGCTTGGTGGGGTTCCTCCCACAGTTCAAAGACAACAAGGCTAATTGGAGTTCCCAGTGTGTGAATGCCAATTGGGAGTCAAGCTGGCAACCTAACCCTTTACTGTAAGTAACTGCCAGAGAAACAACATATACTGTATCTTCAGGGTGGGGAGTATTCGTCACCCTATGTCCTTGGCTGACAGGACTCGAACCTGATGTGGTTTTCCACTGGTGGGGACCATACACCTCTAGGTGTAGCGTATTTAGTGTCCTGAAATGCTTTTCTGCCCATGATATGTCTAAAGAGTGGTTACCTCTTTCTTCCACGAACTCACAACATTTCCATCTTTCTGCCCCAGAACTCCAGTATGTTCCCCTGATGTCTTCTGGTTTTACACATCATACTCTATTGAAACCATTATGTGTGAACATCCCAGATCAGCAGTCTCTGGCTGGCACCAACAACTGACAGACATTTATAGTCAATGAAATTACACTTTCCCAGCTCTATCTAGATGGTTTTATGCATTGTCCTGCTGCTACATGATTGTAGAACACAATTTACAATTTCCCTTTGGGATTTATAAAGTACTCTCTCTCTCTCTCCCTCTCTATCACCTACCTATCTAACTATCTGTCTCGCGGTGTAGTTTTTAGCACTGTTACCTTGCACCGTCAGGGTCTTGGTTTGATTCCCGCCTTGGGATCTGTGTGAATGAAGTTTGCATGTTCTCCGTGTGCTTGGAGGGTTCCCTATGGGTACTCTGGTCTACTCTGGTCCAAAGACATGCCAGTTAGGCTAATTGACATTCGCAAATTGCCTGTAGAGTGTGAATGATAATTGGGCGTCGAGTGGACAACTCGACCCCTCACGTAAATGACACAGAAATGATGGAGATAAACTATATGGACAAAAGTATTTGGCCAAAAAAACCCACGTTTCTGTGGGAATGCAATCATTCGAGCATTTATGATGTCAGGCACTTTTGTTGGACGAGAAGGCCTGGCTCGCCATATTTGTTTCAGTTCATCCCAAAGGTGTTGAGGTCAGGCCTCTGTGCGGGCCAGTCAAGTTCTTCCACACCAAACTAATCAAAACATATCTTTGAAGTCCTCGCTTTGTGTAATGGGGTACAGTCGTGTTGGAATAGAAAAGCACCTTTTCTAGAGTTGGAACCATAGCATTGTCTTGGTACAGTATGCTGAAGCATTAAGATTGCCCTTTAATGGGGATAGGAGGCCTGATTGAAACATCTGAATTCAATAATTAACATGTTTGGCTAAATACTTGTGTCCAGTTTATCTATCTGGCGGCATTAGCGGTTAGCCCTGTCGCCACAACCTCTATGTGCACATTGCTGTGCTTGGTGGGTTTTTCTCCAGGTACTCAGGTTTCCTCTCACAATTCAAAGACAAGCCGGTTAGATCCATCATCTGACTGGAAAACTGAATGACTGAGCAGTATGTTTTACTACATGTTTTCTTCAGAACATGTCAGAAGTATAAAACATATATATATATATATATATATATATATATATTTTTTTTTTTTTACATATTAGGTGTGATAGTTTAGTGCTTTTAGCAGTGTTTCACCTTATTTCAGTCAGTTTTTTTTTTCAGTCTTTCATGTGTTAGGCTTAACAGGAAGAGTCAAGCAGTAAATGTTCTCATCATGACGAGTTTTTTTTTTTTAACACTCTGGCTAGCAACGGACAGTTTACATCACGTGACCTGAGCCTCACGCACGGCCTATGCGCGTTCCGGTAGACAGCGTGTACAGCGTTATAGCGTCATTAGGGGTAATAATTACAAGCACATGGATGCGGGGGTGCATGATAAGATAGACGCCATGGCGGATATATGTATGTATGTATTTATAATATATAAGTATGAGCTGTAGAGAGGGGAGAACGCGTTAGATGTACACACCTGTAACATGGTGTTTAGTCTAAAATTAAGGTAAGTTGTAATGGCCTGCGAGCACGCGCCTCGTCTTTAAAGATGCCACGTTTAATATGATGCATATTTATCACTTGGGACACCCAGATGCGCGTGCACGCAAACACACTCATCCAACCGTACACCGCAATCGTGGAAGCTCCTAAAAGCACAGGTCTGAGACGTGTACCGTACTGCGTGCAACAACACCAAAAAAAAAATTTAATAAAATAAATAAATAAGACATCAGCAGTGCAACATCTCACCTCTTTGGTGTTCACGACACCCTTGACGTATTTCCCCCAAACACATCCATCGCATAAAACACTCCACAGGACCGCAAGTCCTAGAACTCTGTCCATTTTTCTTGTTATCCTTGCCCGCGAGTGCGCACGAGACGAAGAGCCGCAGTTCACAGAGCCACGATGCACGCTCCCGACGCCCGTCTGCGCATGCACGCGTCCCCGCTCCTGCACACAAGGACGCGCTTTTCAGAACGCACGCGTTTTATTTTTCGCCATTTCTCCGATAGATTCATAATCAGCATTCCTCTACATCATCCCTGTGTATCAGTGATTCATTTTTATAGTTGTGTGTTAGAAAACCTCCGTGCACCTCAGTGCGCACATAATGTATAATGCAAATCACTCAATCTAGCAATCAATCAATCAACCAAAATCATGCACATTAATTAAAGCGGGAAAAGCAATATTTTGGGCTAATTATTGAAACAAAATAGATTTTGATTTTAGAGCATTCCACCTAAGTAGCTCAGATTCTAGCTGACATTATTCATAGACATAATCACTTTGATAATGATGAACGGAATAAAAAAACAAATCACAGATGCCTGGATCTGTCGAGAACAATCCTTTCATTCTATGTCTAGGTGAAATGTTGCTGTTAAAGCCACTAAAAGAAAATCATTCACTCATCGTCTATAATGCTTTATTCTGTATACAGGCTCGTGAGGAGGAGACTTCAGGCACGAGGCAGCAGGGTACATCCTGGACATATTGCCAAACTTTCACACATACACACTATGGGCAATTTGGGAACACCAGTTAAACTAATCTTCATATCATTGGATTGTGAGAGGAAACCCCCAAGCATGTGAAGAACATGCAAACACCACACACCGACCCCGAGGCGGGAATCGAACCCAGACCTTGGAGGTGCAAAGCAACAGTGCTAACCACTAAGCCACCGTGCCACCTTAAAGGAAAATAAAAAAAATATTAAAAACATGATCAGAAATGTTACAAATTTTGATGCATACATTTTATCAATAAAAATGTATGGGTGTGTACATTGTATATATTTGAAGCAAAAAGATTTGTTCAGGACAAGGGTTCACTAAATAACACTACAGCGACAAACAGGACTGCATAAAATGCAAACACTCTACAGTGCAGAAAGTACCGTAAATACGCTGCATAGTGAATGCTAATTGAACAGCATGACAGAAATGGTGTCCTGGTCAGGGTCCTGCTGGATCCATGAGCTATTATAGGAAAACTGGGTCTGAGTCAGGAAGACATTGTGATACCAGCGCACCCTAAATGTACACATTCTCAGCTTGGGGCAGTTTAATCTTCTATTCAATTTAATTCAAGTTTATTGAATTTATTATTATATATATATATTTCTATAGCACTTTTAACAGTTGTCGATGTCACAAAGCAGCTTTACAGGATCCAAGTAAAAAATAGAAATTAGTGAAATTAGTATAAAATGTGTGAGAAAATGTGTATAAATCAAAATGATCAGATTGTTCCTGATGAGCAAGGGTGATGAGTTAAAACTCCCTGAGATGGCAATAGGGAGAAACCTTGAGAGGAGCCAGACTCAACAGGGAACCCGTTTAGCAGGGATTGATCCGCAGTCATCCTGTGTGTTAGGAGGCTGGAAGTTCATAATAACAGGAGATTAAGTTAATATGGACTCCACTTGGAGACTCAACCTTGGCCCTGCACCTTCCTGCAGAGAATTGAGAAGAAAAGCCCCAGAGACCACCAGAGAATCCAGAAGAAAAGCCCAATGACATTGTGAAAACCACTCAGTGGTTAAGATGCTGACTACTGCTGCAGCTAGACCACAGAGTTAAAGGTGTCTGGCAAATGCTATAAAATATAATGAAACTATATACAGACAGCTGTGACCGTGAAGTGGCAGAGATACCCACTGCACCACTGTTCTCCTCTCAGCAGTGCAATCAATTGTATGTAGCCAGTAGCTTTTACACTACCAGGCACAGAGGTAGAAAGATAATGTGGAAATGTGTATCTGTATAATCAGTAGTGAAAAACAAGGTCTAATTGCAGTTTGCAGGTGTGCAAAGATGCTCGTACAGCAGGAGGGGTTTTGGTGGGCTGCTTCGGCAGCAGGAAAGTGAAGTGTATAAAAACATATTCACGTAAGTTCCTTGCAGATGCAGCATTTGTGGTAAGATGTGTAAATTAGAGTTCGAGAGGCAGTTAATCAGTTAGAGTTATCACCTGGTCTCACAGTCGGCTCTGGATAAAGTGCTGAAAACTGTAAAAGAAATTTGAGCATAATTCAAAACCTTTAAAAAGATTAGAACGGTAGGAAGAAAGCTGAATTTCCCCGTATTATTTCAAATTAAATTACTTGTTTCCGGATGAGTAAAAATGTAAATGTACCCCATCTGTTTCACATCTGTTGGCGTTTCTATGTCAATGCTTTTTGTCAATGTATTTAAAATTTTACTGAGGTTCATTTTCTCCTCAGGCTTTTGTCTTTCAGAATTAGACATTTATTTATCTATATAAATAAAAAAGAAAGGTTTTGTCTGTACATTAGTCAGATCTCGCTCTTCCAATGATATCTTTACGTTTCATACATGCTTCTGTCCGTCTGTCTGTATGTCTGTTCAGCCTGGTTATGTCACAGCTTCACATAAAATGGTCTGAACAGAATTTAATGAAACTATCGCCATGCTTTTGCATCCATATACTTCGATATCTGCCTGAAGTTTAATCTGCACCATAAGTGAAATCGATATGTGGAGTAAAAACTAAAAAAAAAAAAAAAAACTATTTTTAAAATAAGATACTAATAAGCAACCTGCACACTGTAAAGAAACATCTGCACCAAAAAATATCAATTAGAAAAGCTAAATTAAATATTTTCTAAAAAAGTAAATAAAAAGGAATAAAAAGAATAACAAAAGAATTGAAAAAAAAATTATTAAAAGGGATAAATCCTTTTACATTTTTTCCCACCTTTTATAGTTTAAAGGCTTTCTAAAGTTCTGTAAAGGTTATACTTTAGTAACATACACTGTATTATTGTCAGAGGGAACTTTTTTTTTTTCCCCCACAGGTCCTGGTCTCTATTAAGTAAGTTTTTCAGGAATGTTGTGCACATTAGATGGTGTTGGTGGACATGATGACTTCAGGTGAAGTGAAAACCACGAATGAACTAATTATATTGACAGCAGCAAGTGAACATTCAGTTCTCAAACATGATGTGCTGAAATGTGCAGGAAAATAAGGATCTGAGCTACTCCAACAAGAGCCAGATTGTGATGGCTAAAAAGTGAAGGTGAACTGGTGACAGAATTGTGGGCATCCAAGGGTCATTACTCCTAATGGGAAGCAAAGGCTAGCCTGCTTGGGCCAATCCCACAGAAGAGCTGTTGCAGCACAATTTGCTGAAAAAGTTATTGCTGGCTATGATAGGAAGGTGTCAGAACCGAGAGTGTGTCACAGCTTGCTGTCTACAGTATGTGGCTGCGTGGGCACAGACTGGTCAGAGTGCCCATGCTGACCCCTGTCCACTGATGAAACAGTGGGCATGTGAATGTCAGAATCGGCGCAATGAAAGAAGGTGGCCTGGTTTGATGGTCACTTTTTCTTTTACTGTGCGTTGCGTGGATGGCTGGGTGCATGTGCCTCAATTATGGGAAGAAGGCAAGCAGGCGATGACGGGGTGATGCGAGGGCAACGGGTCCTCGCATTCACGTGGGTGTTACTTTGACACAACACCTACATAAACACTGCTGCTGACCAAGTATTTCCTGATAGCTGTGGCCTCTTTTATCAGGATAATTGTGCCTGCTGTACTGCAAAATCGTTTAGAAATGGTTTGAGGAACAGAAAGTGTTGACTTGTCCTTCAGATTCCCCAGATTTAGTTACATCATTGTAGTCTGATCCATGAATGCCCCACTTGCAAAACACCTTGTGGAGTCCATGCATTGATGGTTTAGAGTCGTGACTTGGATTAATTGTACTGAATGTAATGTAAGCATTTATTTATCAGGCACGGCAAAAATAAATTGTAGATACCGCATGCTTTGAAAATCTGTTTTATTCTTTATTGCGTAAAACCACATAAACCACATAAACAGCATAAATCACGTGTGCATTAGGAGAGAAAAACCACAAAATAGTTTCAGACTACATTTATTACAATAACAATATTTTCAGAAAAAAACGTATAGTGATTAAAAAAGAAAACGAAAATGCATATGATCTAGCAGAACTGCAAAAAAAAAGTGACAGAACATTTCAACTGCACTTTATCCTTTGGATTATATTTTGATTTAGATTTACATTTATACTACAAAGTGTTTTACTGTTTTTTTTTCCTTTGGTAGTTTTACAAATATAAATCCGATATTTGATACTTTTGCCAATATATTATCCATACAGCTATATTAAATCTAAAAAACACAAAATAGACAGGTACAAGAATAATAAGCAAGCAAAAGTTTTGATATCTCTAAATATCTAGTACAATCAATACATACACGATTCTTACTTTAAACTTGATTCTATCCTCTAAAGAAAGTACATAAATATAAATACTTTTAAATGTTTTTTTTAAACATTTATTATTTGTTCTATAGTAATGTGCTTTTCATATGAACTTATTCAAAGAATGTTGCATGAAATCTGTAAATCCCAAACCGATTTAAAATATAAGCTAATATATGAGGCTTGGAAAATAGAAATACATTCAATTTCCATTAACACTTTTGCACTTGTGGTGTTTTAACATAAAATAAAATAAAAAAAACGTGTGTATCTGTGCGTATGTTTGTTTGAATGGTATATTGTACATATCTCTCCGTATATATGCAATAACTTGTCATGATCCATATAAAGTGCTGGTTTTCCAATGAATGGAAGAAACACACTAACATCTGACGCCAAGAACTTGCTCTCGACAACGGACAAGAAAGCTCCAGTTAATTAAACAGCTACAGAGGATTTCGAGGATAATACTTTAACAAAGAAGCCACACACGAAGATCGACACATTCACCATATAACTATAATTAACACTCTGAAAAGAAGCGCGTATTAGCCATACTGTAGAAGCCATACTATATTAGCTCGTGTAGTGGAAGCGGACCTTCACAGATATTATGATCCAACACTGTCTCGGCTAAAACCACAGTAACAAGACCGTGAACTGACTGAGGAATCATAACGGAGTACAGTACTAATATCACTCAGTAATACTGTAGTAATTGTTAATTCGCCTACAGAAACGGATGCAGATGAGGTAGCTACGTGTTGTCTAATAGAAACAAACGTAATAGTAGAAGTACAACACTAGCCTCTCTCTCTCTCTTTTTAAACAAATGCAATCCTTTTTAATCTACAAAATCTACATCAAGGATGGACAAATCAGTAGCCCATGTGCCTGCGGAATGCAGACCAGGTTATTAGTATATTCTTAGGCAGAAAAGTACTGTAGGTTTAGTAAATGCAGAAGTTGCGCATAGAGTCTGGTGGAAAAGGAGGACATTAAACAACATTAAACCGAGGCAAGGCACCCATGACCACGGAGACCATTGCAGCAATTGTCGGAAAAAAGTCCTGGCTGGACATGAAAGAAAGGCACCAGAACACCCAGGGTAAAGAGCCCAAGGCCACCAACCTGGCCTCCAAACTCCCCAGATCCCAATCTGATTGAGGACCCATGGGAGGTGCCGGACAAATAAAGACAAGCCTGATCCACAGAGGCCCCACTGCTAAATCGGCTGCCAATACCCTGCTGCCAGACACTACATCACACCCCCAGAGGTCTTCTGGAGTCATGTCCTGAGGGACCACAAGGGAAACCTACACAATATTGTCTCTAATGTCTCGCGTTGTAATGTTATGGCTGATTGGCTGTTATCTATACTAGTGCAGCGATCCTGTTGAGAGTCAACAGCATCCGGCATTCAACTCTAGACGCGTATCCATTGTGTTCGGTAATGATATCAAAAACACTGCAAAAGTGGGCAAACTTTGCTATTAACTGATGTAGGTTGTTAGAATTGCACATGGTGGTAGAGTGGCTCTTCCTCAATACAAACGTACCCCTCGACATACTCTTTTATCATAAGTGATGCATTTGCGTCACCGTTGAACCCGGCTCTCTTTGAAAATTTTGTCGCAGTTGATGATCTTTCACTACATGGTTTGTCTTGAAACTTCTTCACCCATCTGTGCATATTACTCTCGTCAACGGCATTATCTTCATAAACATTCTGTAGCCTTCTGTGGATGTCGGACAGCCTGCACGCCTCCCTTTGTCACAAACCCGATGATGGAAGAACAGGAAGAAGAGTTACAGAGCTCTACCAACAAGTGCCAACACAACATATGTCACAAAAAGCCCACTTTTGCATTACTTTTGGTACATAATAATACTATTATTTATCAAAGATGCCCCATTTCTTGAGGGGAAGAAATCCAGTTAAAACCCACTCGAAAGACCTGGAACTAGCCATGTTTAAAAAAAAATAAAAAAAAACCCGTTAGTTGAAACGAGAGACATTTATAGACACTATGATGCACAGGAATGTCTGATGTCCCTGTATAGACCATAACTCTAAATAATCTCTGTAATATACTGTATCTTACAACAGAAATGTACATTATAAACACACTATCCGTACTTACATATTGGCTTTGTTAAGAAAACAAAAAAACTATATTAATTTTAACCTAGCCCAATTTGGTGTACAATTTGTGACCCGAACAACCCTTTAATTACAATAACTCTCCTGTCTTTCCTCGGCTCTTTCCAGAAGCATGCGCCAGTGGGATTTGTTCCCCCGATTTGTTTTTTTTTGGCTCCGAGGTGCAATAATACATCTTTGGATCTAAACTGGGCAGTGAGTGACCTGGTCTATAATTGCACAACATCTAGAAAAGCATTGGTTCATATCTCTCAAATAAATTGTTGGTAAACTCAATGGAATTTAAAATGTATGGAGTTGTGAATGAGGACTGTGATGACAGATTTGCACTGAAAATTTCTACTAAATGGAATCGTACTGATTAAAGGAACCTTAATGAGCAACATGCAGGGATGTACTGTAGAAGCAATGATGGGTCCAAGCACAACTTGCCAATAGCATGTCGGCAAAAAACAAATGCAATTATTCACATACAGTACAAGTCTGCATTAATGCATTTATCCATGTTACTCGTTCACTATAGGGTTAAATTATTTGAGAGGAAACTTCCCTTTCCGAATACATTTATAATTTGTTCATCCTTGAAAGTTGTTGGATTTGCTTTGCTTCTGTCGTATAACTGAGGAGAATGAAATGTGACAGTCTGCTAGGGTCAAATGATGATTTCACAAATGACATCTGCACAGGGAGCGCAGTCATAAAGTACACACACCCCTGCTTAATGAATAGTCTAACTGGTTCAAGGTCGCGCAAGGATGTTCCATAAAATACCTCCTGGGCTCTAGAAATGGGTCGGTGTGCAGGGAGATTCAAAAGCTCACACCAAACAGAGAGGTAGTGACATCCAGCCATAAGTGGAACAAGGAAAGGAGTAAAGGAGGCTAAGTAAAACGAAAATATATATGATTGACCTGGCGGATGATGAGTGATGCTGGGCTAAATTAGAATTCTGTCGGTCGAAGCTTCCCGTGTTTGAAACCCAGCAACTCTACTATGCTGATGAACTTTTTAGGTATAAGTATTTAGGACTCGTGATTGTTCATTGTGTTGTGCTTGAAGCAGCATTAAACTTTCCCTAATTAACAACTATAAAAATATTGAAACTAAAATTCAGGACATGTAAATTACTTAAACATAATCCACATTAAGCAGGCACTTTTACACACATTGACTCACAATTGAGATATTACGCAAGTTTGGAGCTGAGAAGGTCAGGGTTAAGGCCCCGGTACTGGGTCTCTTAGAATCTTGGGAATTTAACTTTCTTCCTTCTGAACCTTATCCCTGGAGCTATCGATACACAAATCTACTATAAAAAGCCATGTGCGTCAAACATTGATTCAGTATTGTCTTTTTTTTTACTAATAACACGATCATCTCAGCAGAACCACCACTTTCACACAAACACAAAGTAATTAAGACGGCATACACCACATACAACAAAAAAATTTGGTTTAACTGACTCTCGAAAGCTTGGCTATGGCATAAGCATGACGTTCAGTAATAATGTGCATCAAAAAAAGCTGTTTTGTGAAAACATTTACGAAAAAATTCAGCTTTAGGCCTGGACAAGACAGGAAGCATTTGTTTCCATGCTGGTATTTGGACGATTCATAATCAGAATCTCAATAAAGCAATACAGTGCAGAGGCAAAGTGGCAATATTTAGTTAAAGTTGTGCATGTTTGAAAAGTGCAAGTGCACACGCACATGTAATTTAAAACACGAAAGCCAAACACTGACCCACGACTCTTAGTGTCAGACATTGACCCAGAATGAACAAAACTGTCTTTTTTCTTTCTTCATTTTACTCGTTCTTGTTCTGCTGGTACATTGCACAGTGAAACTAGGCAGTTTTTAGTCTTCATTTTTTATTGTTGTTTTTAAAACCCTTCATGTTTCCATTTTTTGTCCTTTTCCCTGAACAACCTTTTTATTTTTTTGGGTGCTAGAACACTTTTTACCTTTCAAACCACACCCTCTTGTCCATCCTCACCAGTTTCCATTTGACAGAACTTGGCAGAAGCATCTGAAGCACAATGATCGGTCCTTTCCAGCTTGCGGTGTTTACTCATCTCTGGAGGCAGGTCTTTCATAGTGAACACATCTCTGATCCGCTCCATGCAGACATTAGCGGCTTCATGGGTCTCCTTAGTGAGCTGAGACAGGCTGAGGAAGCCATGTGGGAGGTCATCTACGACACACAAAGTCACAGGCTGCTGGATGTTCTGTAGTCGTCTGGCGAACGATACGGAGTCGTCCAACATGGGGTCCAGAGCGCAGGCCTGGAGGAGCATCAGAGATTACAGAGGACATTAATAAGCGTTATCAGGAATCTTATTTTTTTAATATCAGTTTAGTGCTTTAAATATCTGTGTCAGCATCTGTACAAGTAGTCCCTGACTTACAAACGAGTCCGATTTGTTCTTAAGTCCTGCAAAGTGAGTCTTATACGCCTTTAATGGGGATGTTTTCCACTGTTTTGGACTGTTATCTTGTCTGTTTGTTGAGGATTTTCCAAAATTAGGATTACCGACCATTGGGACAGCTTTACAGGACGGATATTTTCTTTCATTGTGCTCCCGGATTGATTCATTAAAACCGGTGAGCGCAACTAATTTCTCCCACACCTACAATGTCCAGACTTTGGACATTTTATACATTCACTTATACACTGAAAATAATTATATTATATAGAAAATAGTATAAAATTATAAACATTGGTATCTGGTGCACTGCAGTGTCTATTTTTTGTACAATACAGGTGAACTACTTCCGTGATTGAACCAGACGTGGAACTGTTTGTATCAGCAGAATTCCTGTATTTCAGTTTAAACCTGAAGTGGGTGTGGCTTAAGCCAGAAACACTAGAACGAAAACTTGATGTGAATTCTGTTCGTCATCCTCAGATACATCAATTTGGTTCATAATAAGTAATCAAAAACACACTTAATATCCTTAAAATATCAGCTAAAATACCTTGAAAACCTAGGTGGAAAGCAAAAAACTGGCAACAGTATCTCTTACCACTATATGAACGGGAGGGAGTCCCTTCAGCATGTGGTCTGGAGCCAGGAGAGGTGACATGTAGGGATTTCTAAAGACAGGTGAGGAATCTACATTCATTTTGGCAAGCTGCTCTGATCGCAATGGCTCAAAGTCCCCAGGAAACCCCCGTGGGTTTTCTGAGTCTTCGTCCCCGTCAGGTGGAGGCACTGCAACGGATGAGATTGACCTTGACACGGAGGGGTCTACCTCTTTGGAGAAAAGTATACTTATATCCTCGGGCTAGAACACAAAGTAGTGAAGGGGTGTGTGTGAGAGAGAGAGAGAGAGAGAGAGAGAGAGAGAGACATGAGTTCTCACAGGTGAAAGTTAAACTGCAAGACAATATATAATGCTTCCAGGCATACCTTGCTTTCCAGGATCGCTGTGGTGCTCAGGTGAGGATGGTAGTGAAATGTGGGGTTGGCACTGTGGTTGGCAGTAGAGCTTGTGCTGTTGTGGCTGCTGCTGGTGAATGTCCCGGCAGTGTGGGTGACCAGACCGTCACATGTGTGGCTTTTCATAGAGTCTCCTTTCACAGAGAACCCAGAGGACGGTCCTGGAGCCAGAAGGTCAGACTGGGATGAACTGAGAGTGCCCTCAGAAACGCTGTTCCTTATGGCCTCTAAAAAGAAGAGTGGACCATAGAGAGAGAAGCTAAGTTTAACAACTTATACAGCTACAGTATCTGTTACTGAATGCTAAAGAATGTCCCAGAGACGGTGAGGCTTGGTGTGGCATTAAAATAGTGTTTCATTTTGAAAATTGAGAGTGTCTGCGCACACACATCATTAGAAGAATGTACATAGTTGAGGATTGTATCCATTCATTTTGGCTGAGCCGGTGCTCACTGTAACCTCATATTCATGTTTCTAGTTGGTTTATTCTAGTTTCTCACCCCGAGCTCTGCTGTGTTCTCTGGTCTGAGACACTTTTCTGTCACCATGTTTGTGAAGACAGGTTACTTGAGTTTACTCATTTGGCTCCAACAACCGGGTTAACATTAAAGCTTCTGATATGCCACTCTTTCCCATTCAGATGTCTAACGTAAAGAAAGCCATTGAGTTGTTTATGCATGATTTTATGCACTGTGCTGCTGCTACAGTATACGATTGGCTGATTGGATAACTGCATGTAATAATCAGAGGTACAGTTGTTCCTATAAAAGTGAATGAGGACTGTACTGTATACACAGTGGAACCTCGGCTTGCGAGTAACGCAGTTTGCGAGTGTTCCGCAAGACGAGCAAGGATTTTTAATAAATTTTGACTTGGAAACCGAGCAAAAGTCTTGGTTTACGAGTACCGAGTAACATATAACACACGTGCGCCTCTTATTTTGATACCGAGCGTCACATGATCACAAATGAACCAATGATTTTTCTCTCTTGCACTGCAGAATTGTGAGTAATCGTCTCCCCTGCTGGGTCTTAGTGCTCGTCTCTTACTAGTATAATCAACATCTCCCTCTCTGTTTCAGCGCTTCTCCTATGTGTGTGCGTGCGCGTAATTTGACACCGACACACACACACCAACACACGTGTACACACACTCTCTCACCTTTACATCCCCCTCCCCGGCTTCACACACGCACACAGAAAATATGCTCTGACGCGATTCTTTTCAGAGGTAAGGTGCTGGTTCATTCGTTTTTTTTTTTTTTTTACTTTACAGCAGTGATTCCGTTAGCGTGCGTTAACGCCAGTGTCATTAGAGAGATTTCTTTTTTTCCCCCTTAAAACAGTGTTTCTGTTGTGTGTGTGTTTATTGTGAAACTTAAAAAGCGAGGTGGGGCAAAGGGAGGAAGAGTTTTATTGACGAAGCGAGGGAAGGGGCTAATTCAAACCACACACACACACACACACACACACACGGCGTCTGCGCGCACAAACGGAAACAATTATCTGTCGGAATTTATTTTTACTTTTTTTAAAGGTAAAGTGCAGGTTCATTTGTTTTATTTTTACTTTAAATATTGTATTAATTATTTTTATGTATTTATTGTTTGGGGCTGTGGAACGAATAATTTGAGTTTTCATTATTTCTTATGGGAAAATTTTATTTGGTTTACGAGTGTTTTGGAATACGAGCCCGCTTCCGGAACGAATAATACCCGCAATTCAAGGTTCCACTGTGTATATATATGTACTCATTGTTTTGATCAGCCTTGACTGATGCTGCGTTATTATTACTCTACTGTAAATCACAAAACCCATATTCTTACTAATGCAAAAAGACATGATCAGGTAAAGATTTTTTTTTAATCTCCTTAGCTTTTTTCCTAGACCTTTTGTACATCATTATGAAACTAATATGAAGCACATATGCAAACATTCATCATGAAAGATCTATTGTAAAACAAAATAAAATTCATGTTTGCTTCAGCATTGGAAACAATATTGTTTTAGGCTAACTAATTATACACAATTCTTCGTTGTACTTGGTCTGGCTTTAAATAAAGTCCTTCCATGTGCCATCTGGCGGATATTCAGTGAAGCACAACACATTTATTTAAATTCCTGAATGTTGCTTGTGGGATATCACGACATGGCGCGCCGAATTACGGCATTTTGCTGGAAAAAACATGCATTCTTAATGGCCACATCTGTATGAAATTATTCATTTATTTAGCTACCCATGTGCTCAATCCAAAACGTTATCCTTTGCGCTTGTATTTGCTAAAATTAATGTATTATCACAGTATAAAACACATGCATAGGAACACACACCTGCACTTGCTTTGTTGTGGTCCAGGAGTGAGTGGATCCAGTTTGAGGCTCCCTGTTTGAAGCCTTTGAATAAGAGGGCAGTGTCCTTCCTCACAGTCCCCAAAGTGGTGGCTTTCTCTGTCTGTTTCTCCTCCTGAGGATCCAGACCTACACACGCACATATTATATCAATCCACACTGACGCATTGGAGAACGAAGCATTTATAGAAATTGTTATTTCTTTTAATGCAGGAATATTGAATAATGAAACTATTCCTGTTTGGACAACTTTTATTCAAAACTAATGTTGTGTATTTTTCCAAATATTAAAACACGAACCCTTTCTCTTACTTTCTTACTTCCCATCACTGACCTGCATAAGCACTGAGGCAGCGGGACAGGACGCTAAGGGGAAGGAGAGGATCCATAAGGCTGAGCAGACGGGAGGGCGAGGCACAGGTGGTGAGCATGAAGGCAGGGTATGCAACCATGATGCCGTCTGGCAAGCGCACTCGATGTGCCACGGCCATTATTGACACAGTGATGCACAGGTTCCCTCCTGCACTATCACCAGCCAAGCTCACTCGCTCCCCTGTCCAACCTGAATGTTAGAAAAGAGCAAGAGTGAGAGGCAGAGCTAACTTCAAGCATCATAACTCTCCAATCGATGTACTGAGGTTATACTAATCAGAGTTAACTAATAGCAATTTAACTTGGAAGGAGTTAAAGGAAGGGTGTACTGTAATGAGACAGGGGTACTAGTCTTACCCAGAAGGTCGTGGTTCTTGATAGCCCAGCAGTACGCGAAGAAACATTCCTCCAGTGCGCGCGGAAATGGGGCTTCAGGCGAAAGAGAATAATCTACTGACAGGATTGGAGCATTCAGTTCCTGAGACCAACTTTTTAGGTATGGCTGTGGGTAGGAGGTCAAAGGAGAAAAAAACAGTTATTATGCATTTGCTGTACATGTTATTTGTGGAGAAATACCAACATGATATCTGGCTCGTACTGCACCTCGTGTGATTTAGAAGTCTGTGCAACGAATCCTCCTCCATGGTAATGTACCACCAGCCAAGGTGATGGAGGGCTCTTCTTAATCTTTAGACTCAGAGACAGCGAGATCGAGCCACCATCAGAGCGGGATATTGCTAACAGCTTCTCATTGTCCTATTGAGAAAGAAAGGAATTGACGGAGATATGAAATCAGAACTGCGCAAGATGCGACAGATGTAAGATATGCCTGAGGTACGTTACCTGTCCTTCCCTCAGATCACTGGAGATGAGTCTCATCTGAACCGGGCGAGGACCGACATGAGCAACCGGAGAAGAGATCGTAACCGTATGTGTCGGATCGTCCACCAAGGGTAGGTCAAAGCAGTCAGGTGGCACCGAGAGAGCACGATTCACCTTTACCTGAGTGGAGGTCATACTTGCCAAGCCCTGGAAGAGAATAACCGAAAGATTTTACATACAGTACTGAAAAACAAGCTTGTCCCCAACGCAGAAGCGGTTCAGACTTGACAAAGTATATACAGTACAGTACTGACCGCCAGAACTTCGCTTTCAGTGATATTCCAGAACGTCTTCCAGAAATGAACGTCCAAGTTCTGAGTGATTCGCTCGTACTCCAGGCCCCTCAACTCGGGATCAATGGCATACTTTCCAGAGGTAAATAAAGAACTAGCAGCAACACCTGAGAGAAGGAAAAACAAACAAAGAAACAAGAGGAATGAATAATTGTATTATACCATGCATTCTGATAACCCTATAATAAAATGCACCATACTGTAAATGCCACACGTACAGAATAGTACCGTGAGAGCATGCCACATGGCACACAGCTCTACGCAGACCCGAAACAAAAATATACAAATTTGCACTTAATAAACTGAATCACTATATTTGCAAAGAAAATATAAATAAAAACAGAAGAAATCCCATTTGTTGGTCTTTATCAGATATGCGTGCTGGTTTCAAAGCAGACCTATACATTTAGCAGATAAAACAGGACATATAGCCACTAAAAAAAAAAAACATCTATCTATATCCGTAAGTTGTCCATTATATATTTTAGTCTAAAAGACTGCTTTTATACTCCACGCTTATGCTCCTGTTCAAGGGAGGAAAAAAAAAAAAATAGGCCAGACTAAATGAGACACACGGACAATTCCCCTCACTCCAACCAATTTCCAAAAGCTCTGTTTAAACTCCTGAATCGAGACCCAGCTGTAATCCCAGTGAGAAATCCAAAGCACTGGGGTCTCAAACTATCCTACAGTAAGTGACGTCCTGATCCAGATGCTTAAATCCAGTTGGGTATAATCGTTTGAGAATTAAAACACTGTTCTCATCAATGGCCTACATCAACCAGCATTCTGAGGTAAACATCTATCTTTCTTTGAGAAACCGATAATAATCAGTGACCCTTTCGACCCTCACCAATTACTTGATTGCCTTTAATCCTATACAGGTAGTGCCCAACTTATGAACCAGTTCCGTTCTGGTAGCATGTTTTTAAGTCAGATTTGTTCTTTAGTCCGACAAAGCGAGTCTTCTTCATCATAAAGCATATCAATCCACTTGACTAAATCTCTGTCCCCTTTCCACACACTGCCATCGTGTGACCTGTGTATGTGGCCGACTCCTGCACTTAACCACTGAATATATTATATACAGATGTAAATATTGGTATCTGCATTATCTATTTGTACAACACATGTGAGCTACTTCTGCGAGTTGTTTGAATCTATGGAAATTCGTAACTCGAATGTTCATAAGTCGGGGACAACCTGTATCTGGACAATCAGGTGGTATTGGATAATGCATAAAATCATGCAACTTTAGTTAATATTAATAATTAACATCAGAACTGGTTGCTAGTGGCAGATATGAATCACAGTTGTATATACAGTATATGCCTTACACATGATCTTGAATAAGCCAGTGCAGTCATCCCCAGATTAGTGATGAGTGCTGATAACGTACAACGAACCATTCGTTCCATTTCACTGGAAAACTGAACCTCCCATTCCTTTTCAAACGGCAGATCACTTTAGTTCACACTTTTAAACTATCCCAATTAAATCTTTTCTTATTAAGATCCAAGCTATACTGTAGCAAAGGAACCTCTTTGCAAAAAGTGGAAAATGACTATAATGACTAGTCATTGTGACAAATGACATTATAGATCTAGTAGTCTTGCAATATATTTTTGCTTTGAAAGCGTATAGATAAACGGTTTAGAGACGCTCTACAGACTTAACAACAGGTAGCAGAATGGATGGTGCAATATGGTAGAAATAGAGAGAAAAGAGGGCTTAGGCAAGGCAGGAATATTACTTCTGTAAATAATGTGGGGAAATCAACATCGGTGGAAGGAGATTAATAGAAACCGGCACATGATTCCAAGCTACAGTAACTGAACAACAGTGGATAAATTTTGGTGGCTAGTCGATGGTACCTCCAAAATAGCAGAGGATACGGGCTTTGCAGTTGTAAATCCACGAACAATATGCCGACTCTGTTAAGAGGAAGTTTTTTTTTTTGCTGTAGAGTAAGGTGTAATCTATCTGCACCCTGAATCACATATTACCTTGAGGAGACTGGTCTAGTGTCTCAGCGTATATGCCTTTTGCATTTAAACTAGATAATGAATAAATAATGCAGACACATGCTATCCATTACCCTGATTATCTGATTGTTTGGAACACACCAGAATAGGCTGAAGGAATACGAGACTTTATAGAATTTATAAGTTTATTTATTTAATGAGACACCTGCATGAGATTGCAGGAGTGCAACATGAGTGACCGCATTATGGTTTTCACTAAAATAATGGAGCTTTTATTTAAATGTGACTACTGGTTTTTAAAAACACGAAAGCACACTGAACTAGACTCATTGTTACTTGATGTTAAAGCGACACCGCTTCCAGTCCCAGAGGCGTCTAGACTAAAAAAAGTCAACTGAATCAGGTTTGATTGGTGTACAACCCAAACCCTAAGTTTCATGCAGTTAAGTTTCATGCAGTTATCGTATATTCTAGAGAAGGGTTGATGAACTAAAATTCAGCAAGGCCCGGTTAATAAAGCAACTAACATGACTGAATAGCGACCGCGTCAACTTGTTAATGCTTCCTATTAATAATGAGTTTATGCCTATAAATAAGACCTTTTCCTGAACATGAAGCAAAGAATACACACACTTCCGCTTCAGATGTTGATGACCCCAGACTAGAACTTGTGAAGATCCATATATACACTAAATCAGGCAACGCTAAAAGACAGCATCTAAAGGTCAGCTCTTAAGAAGTATGGAAACAAAGACTAAAAAACAAAGGTGTCTTAAACTCTCTGTTCAAGCCCACAAAGAGCGAGCGAGCGAGCATCGACTCACCATATGATGTACTAGCTCCTGTTTCCACTAGGGTGCAGAATTGAGCACAAGACACAAATGTTAGAACACCGCTCAAGCCTGGGGTTGCCTTATTCTTACTGCATGGGTTATTTGTAACAAAAACAAACTCAAGGAATTTGTCGTCTTTTAGGCAAAATTTGACTGCAAATAATATTCAGCGGTACAGGGGGGAAAAAAAGGAGACATTATTTAAGATATACAGTATATAAGACAGTATTTCTTGTGTGAGGTCAGGCCACCCACTGAAGTGCATGTAATAATCAGTCACATAAAGAGGAAAGAGGTAGCTGACGGACACTGGGGTTGTGATTATAAAAGGTTACTGACCTATGCCGGAATGATGTTTCTTGTAGTTGTCTCCGAAAGCGACCAAGCCTATAGTGATACTCTGCAGGTGTGGACGGATGGCAGGAGTGAACTAAAGGGTGATAAATGAGAGAGAGAGAGAGAGAGAGAGAGAGAGAGAGAGAGAATAAGTAAATGAACTAGACCCTAAAATATTTCTAATCTAAAATAGAATCTAAAATATTTCTAGATGATTATACTGTATATACACACAGGTGAAACTCGAAAAATTTGAATATCGTGTAAAGGTTCATTTATTTCAGTAACGCAACTTAAAAGGTGAAACTAATATGAGATAGACTCATTACATGCAAAGCAAGATATTTCAAGCCGTGATTTATCATAATTGAGATGATTATGGCATACAGCCCTTCACAGTACAGTACATACGGTATATACAGTACTATATATAGTATAGTACACGTATACTGTATATAGTGCATATATATATATATATATATATATATATATATATATATATATATACACACACACACACACACACATACATACACACACTGTATATAATAACATCATAAAATAATAATGATAATTTTAAGCAAGTTAAGAAATTTGCAAACAGAACACAAAACTTACAAAAACCTATAGTGTATGTCGGTGGGTAAATGATAAATGATATAATGGTAGAAGTAATATTTAACCGCAATCTCGAGCTGCAGTCTGATTTATAACCATCTGGCTAAGTGTATACAGATATTTAATGCCGTTCCTACACTATTAACAGTGCATATCTTCATATATCATATTATACCACAAACAGAAACAGTTTACAATTATAGTCAAAAAGATGAACTACTACAACTGAGTAATTTATAGAAACCTATAATGATCTAGAATACCGTAGGTGCTGATGCTCACACCTCCAAACATTAAGCTTCACTATGGCATGATATAGAAATATCAAATAAATCAAAACAGCTGTCTCCCAAAATAATCCCAAATACAGTACTTATTATTTAAAATAAGGGAAATATACTGTACAGCGTACATACTGAAATTAAAACTGACATGCTCAGCACACTGTCACCAGCGTTTGCTGTATATTAGAGAACATATTCTTCCATTCTGCATCCAGTTAATCCATTTCCGAGAACAAGATTCCAAAAACTGTGATTTTTTTCCCCCTTCTTTCCGTTGGCTCACAAGGCTGATGATGACAAACTGATAAGTCAAAGTTCATCTAGTTAATCATGATGAGTCATCATGAAGAGAAAAGTCGACAAACTGAATGCAACCTCCACATCCTGCGACCTTTCACGTTTGGCGAGTTGGTTTTAAAACAGAGATTTTATGCGTGTTTTATTATGACTCCCATCTAGAATTTTTTTCCAACATTGCATACCTGATTGTTTCAGCATAGAAAGGCACACACCTGGAAGCCGACGCAGCGGCCGTAAAAGCAGCCCTTGTGCATGGAGGCATACTCCCGAAGAAAGAGTTGGCTGAGACCGTTCTCGTCTTGGAAGAAGAGGTTGCCGTGACTGTTGTCATGGAGCAGCCTCTGAGCGAGGTAGACCAGAGCCCTTAGCTGGCACAGAGCACAGCTGTAAGCTTCCATCTCCGCTGCTTGATGGGCAGCACGGAAAAAGATGCTCCGTCTGTGGGACGCGATGTAACGTGCCTTGTGGATGATGTGAAGAACACAGCAGCGTACCACCTGTACAGGAATCCACAAAGGCATCATTTAAGTATTTCTGAACCAATTACGACCGATTTTATGGAAGAAATTGATAAGCTTTATTCCGGTCAAGGTCACATTTGTCACCTAGAGAGTTAATGTTTATTAACGATACATTTATTTGAATAATGTACACACACACACACCTTCACTAGTGAGCGGTATCCATTAGCAGGAATGTGAGGGTCAAAGTCAAAGTGATGGTAGATGGCAGCAAAGCCACAGATAACCGGCTCGAGGCTGCGAGCGTGCTTCTGAATGGTCAACATGGCCTCCACCAGCCTGTGCGGAGCATCTCCCGGTTGGGTGCCAGCGAAGAAAGTGGCGTTCTCCTCACACACTTCATACAGGGCTGCAAACACGGCCGTAGTATCCATCACTGGAAAAGAGGAAAGAAAAGAAAAAAAGCATTCGGAATGAAGGGCATGGTTAGAGTTTGAAGTTAGAATGTCATCGACAATTATTGACAACACTTAGCCCCAACTGAGGAATCTGATTGGACGAGAGGCAATGCATGACATCACACATTAACCGTGGTCAATTACACCAACTGTACCTCATAAACAACTACGAGATTTCCAAACATTACTGAAGGAAATATATTTAAAAAAAATAAAAAATAAAAAAATAAAAAAAGACATCCAACACATATTGTGGCACCTCTGCACAACATCACGTGTGTTTAGGGCAGGAGATTACGATGGTCATTGTGTGTTACCTGGCAGTAACGCTTATTTGTGCTGTTGATTTGATCCCGCTTTGCTGTTCTGGGAAGCCAAGATTCTTTTCATGCTGATGAATGATTAAGGAAACTCGGCCTCTTTGTCACCTCATACTTATACCGCGGTGAAACAGGAAGTCAGGAAAGACGGCTTAAAAGTTGCCAAAAACCGAGGAGTGTAATGGGAGAGAAATATTAAAGAGAACATGCTTCAGGTAGAATTAGTTCACATGAAATCTAGGTAATAATTAGAACTATTTAAGCTCATATTTCAATTAAAGATTTGTTTCTCATTACTACGACAAAGTATTGAAACGTTTTACATTGTTGTGTTTGTCACTCTGTAGCTCTTTGTTGTCTGTTGTTGTCTCATTTTGTATAGGAATAGATAGTTTTTGGTTAACTTAAAAAAAAAAAAAAGGCAAATCCGTCATATGAGCTAGTCAGCTAATTAGGTGTCTTTATGTTGCATGTATGTTTCACTGTGTACTGAACTGTATGTGGTTGAAATGACAATAAAAGCCTACTTGACTTTACTTGACTTGACTTGAATCTCTCATAATCCAGTGTGAGATTTACTGTAGGTTACTTACAAACTATTTTTTACATACATTTTTAAAAACAGCTTTGGCAATTATTTTGGAGCTGACTGCAAGTAGAGAGTTGAAGAACTATGTACTGTACAATGGTACCCATCCAATTATTTACAACCTCACGTGCCCCTTGAGTTTTTTGCTCACACACACTCACGCATGCTAAATATGTAGTAGAAGTTGTAGGACGTACCCCTGTATTAAAAGCAACACGAGGAAAAAAAAAATCTTTTGGGGTTAGTTTAAACCATCAACTTATCTATACATATACTAAACCTGTGAAGTTGGAGCATCTGTACATTGAACGTATTTCTTTTGGGTGGGGACGTAAGATGAGTAATAAAACACATCAAGATGGCTCCTGGAATTTTTGGCTGTCTGGTTGTTTGTGCACGCATCATTAATGGGGTGTATTTGACCGAGCGTAAGGTAACATATAGGCTTTGTTTGATATGCTACTTTGAAATTTAAATGGGAAAAACCCGTATATCATAAAAAAAATCAGACAGAGGGCGCTGTATCTTTTCTAAAACGCGCTTATGAGTGTGCAATTAAAGTCCACACAAGTCGCACATCTACTGTAGTTATGTAATAAAATCGCATGACGAGTATATCAGGTGATGAAGGCTTTGGGACTGAGAAAGGCCAAGTTACCAAACAAAACCGCTCTTTCATACAGGATTATTAAGATTTGTTGTTGCATTTTTTTTTTAACTGCATAAAGTAAAAGCAGTACCTAGTTACCTGCATAAAGCATTTAAATAGGTAACTTTCTATAGCGATTCTCTCACAGTGATAATATTAATAATTATAGGTTTAGCTTTGCTTTGTATAATAATTACAAAGTAACTATCTACAACAGAAAGTCTGACAAAAGTATTTTAGGAAAAGCAAGACTTTAGGAAAAGCAAGCCAACTGGCTGTGTATAATTTCTGCTATACGCTCTATACTTTAAGTAGCCCCTTTTTACTAACATTAATGTTGAGGACATTTGTTTATGCATAGCTCTCTTATGATCCCCCACACGATCTCAGTGGGACATGGTCTTGGCCATTCCAACACTGAACTCTTTCTTCTTTAGTCAGTCAGATTTGCTATTTGAGGTGCAGAATAAGCTCACATTGTCACCCTTTCACCAGCCTGATAGTTGATGTCGCTCCAGAACTTTTGTGATTTGCTCACCTAAATCCACAAACCATCGTGATTTTAGAGAGAACAGATGTTTTTTTTAGCCATCCTTCCATGCAAGATGTAGTAGCTGTCTTTTTCTGATTGCGCTGTCGTGAACATAAAATTTTACACACTTACAGAGAGGCCTATACTGCAGGTCACATGATGTGGCTTTCCATGAATTGGGATACCTTCAACCTTGGCCTGTTGAGGTTGTCTGTAATGTCACTGACCTCTCTTCTGGGATTTCACAGTTCTTAGAATATTTCTGTCGTCAACTGCGGTTGTTTTCTCTGGACAACCTGTTCCACGCTCTGGTAGATAGAAAGCTGAAATTCCAATCCATCATCTCATTCATTATTTGATCTCAAACCCAAATATTTGAACTGTGTGGGTAAAAAAAAAAAAAAAAAAAACCGAACTGACCTTGCTGTTCCAATACATTTGGAGATGAATGTATATTGTTTACATGCTGAAAGGAAAAACTGCAGCAATTGCCAAACAATGTACAACAACACATTAAGTAAAACAATGGCAAAGACAGGAAATACCACATGACAAGAGGTCAGCGCTGTCTCTTATTGTAGTTTATTAACCTCGTCCCTGCCACACCACTAATTGTGAAAGTTGGTCAACCCCTGCTCTTTACCAGCAGGTTCTCCTACCAGCAAAAAACTATGACTGACCCAATCATCCCCGAGGATACAAGCATGACGGACATAAAGACTGCAGCCGTCTGATCTACGGTGTATTTTGTTCTTCCTTATCATATGACAGCAATCAACAGGCGAGGACGAGGGCTAACATGTGCTTCCTCAGACACGCATGAAGCCAGGGAGCTGCATCTTTTTAAACCGCTCCTCACATGACGGTGTACTATGACCATAAAGAAGACAGTCACAGACAGTCACAGACAGTAGAGTGACGGTGAGTTTCGCTAAACATCGAGCTCTTACACTTGACATCACCATGTCTGTCCGCCACTTCTGGATGGCGAAAGGGACGTTACACACAAACCGGATGCCATGTCATCTTAAACAACACTTAGTAATTGTTCTAATTTGTTCAAAATGACCTCTGATCTGTCTGTGTCACAGCTATCGCAAGCTACATGGGCTTTCACAAAAAGAGGCCAGTTTAATTGAAAGAGAAGAGCAAATCTCACTACTCATCGTATAAACCACTTCATCCTGTGTACAAAGTCGTGGAGGCGGGGCTTGGAGACTTAGTGCAGGAGTCAGGGTACACCCTGGACAGGGTGCCAATCCATCTCAGGACACATACTAAGGACAATGTGGGAACGCCAATCAGTCTAATCTGCATGTCTTTGGACTGTGGGAGGAAACGCACCAAGCACGGGGAGAACATGCAAACTCCATGCACAGGCGGGAATCAAACCCGGACCCTGGAGGTGCAAGGTGACAGTGCTAACCACTACACCACCAGAGCTGTAATTGATTTGTCTGTTCAGACTGCAGTCACATTTAGCCTACTCATATCTATTCACTAGTTGTCATGATAACGGTGCATCAGAGTAGTCAGAAAATACAAATGTTAGAAAACTGGGGTAGTAAAAGTCAGATTGTATACTTTCCAGTGTTCACAGTGTTCAGCAAACAAAAACTAAAAGACATTCTCTCAAAACATCACCCCCCCCCATGTGCTGTTCTTCATAATAAATACCTGATTTCGCTTGAGATATACAAAATCAAAAAACTGATGTTCACTGCCTATCTGAGCACAGCCTAACAGCCTAATTTATTTCAATTTCTTTACACCTTCAAGATTTTTTCACAGGAGGTGCAGACAGTCAGTCAGATTGAAACCTTAGTTATGAATATAATACGCCTGGAGATCAAAGTGTGCAATTAATATAAATTGCTTTGTGGGCTGTGGGTGCAGCATACGAGGTTCAGACTAGGTGGTAAGGGACTTCTTAAAAAAAAAAAAAAAAGTCTACACTGATATCACTGGACAAACACGGAGCTGCATGGTGAGGTCCGTGCTGAAGAGAAAACACACGTCATTATTTGCATTACAGATTGCAACAAGACCAAAGGCATTGCTGTAGATTCATATCATCTCTTTCATGTCCAAACAAACAAACAAACAAATAAATTACTTTTTTCCCCCTTGGGCTTTTTTTCTTTTCTCAGCGTCACCTCATCGGATCATTCAATCAAGTTTTTACATCAGATGCCCTCCGGACTGCAACCCACCCATTTCTCCAGGCTTGGGACTGGCACTGATGATGATGCTCTGCATCTCAGTGGCTCTGTATTCTCACATGCATTTCTTAAAAAAACAAAAACAAACAAACAAACAAACAAACAAAGCAAAAAAAAAAAAAAAAAAACACCTTTCCCCATGATTTCATGAATGACTGTTTTTATCTACAGTATGCATTAATGTTAATGCAGGGTGACACAACCTCACAGCAAGTGAGCGTGTTTAACGATCAGCTTTCAGACCAGAAATACGTCTTCTAGACCAACCCACTCGACAGAAAAATAAACAAGAGAGGCTTTAAATTATGTTTACATCCCGTTCAGATGGATAGTACTTCTATCCCGCAAAAGTATAATGAAAAATGTGTACATAGTATGTATAGCAGACGAAAAGAATATAATATAATAATGTGAATTTCATAATTACAGCCTAATTAAAAAAAGTGATTGAGGTTAACGGACACACACACACACACACACACAGTGTAATATACAGTATATGGGGAAATGGGAGTGTCAAATGTACTGAAGTTGGAAATTATATAATAATAATAATAATAATAATAATATGCTATAGCAGGTGTTTATCAGCATAAGAAAATTTTAACTTGGTTTGCTTTAAACCATTACACCTTTTTCATTAAACATTCACACACACACACACACACACACACACACACACACACACACACACACACACACACACACATAGATATATGAAGATGTACAATCTCAATTAAGATGCTTTAATTCCCTGTTAAAACAAACTTGAATTAAACTAATTAACTGAGAGAAGCACTAGTTAAAGCCAACACTCTGTACAACACTCACATCCTGTATCAAACATCTCCAAATTCAAATATATTATATCATTACACCCCCATGTATTGTATTTTATATATACACACAAACACTAAGCCTAAAGACTACAAAGCCACAGGAAAGTGTTAAACGGAAGACAAGTTAAGCTGTGCACTAAGAAAGGAAATTCATCAACCCGGCAACCCTACCCAATGTCCTGGAACAAGTCGGACATGTCCTTCTGTTTTGCAAGAAACCATAAAGATGCACTTGGCTTTAACGGAGCAAAGCTACAGCGCTTTATGTATCATAGAGATTGCACAAATATAGATGGATAGAAGCCAGAGTTTTACCCTCACCAGAAAAACTGTGTGAAAGGAGACGAGGGGGAAAAACAGGAGGCTTTGATTAGACCATCCGTCTCACTGTCTCTCTCTCTCTGGATGTCTCTCATTCTCCCTTAGGATATCCACACCCTGACCTTTCCTTCATTGTCTTTTTTTTTTTCTATCCTTAGTCACCAGTGTTCTGTTTTTCCCTTCCACACACACACACACACACACACACACACACACACACACAGTGGTTCTGCATTCCAGATCTTGTCTTGTTACCCATTTAAATCCCGACATGATCGCATAGTGGCGCTGAGGTTATTTGTCCTGTACTACGGCCAAATGAACTCTATCCCAAATCCTGACCAGCCACAGCAACATCCATTCTACACCTAATAAGTACTCCGATTACGCATGACCTTCACCCGAAAAGAGTGCTTTGGTTTGACTTATAAGTATTTGATCTGCAGTGCACCGTTACAATTTGCACGCAGTCATTTTCTGTGCTAAATACATTGCTTAAAGAGCTTAGTGACCAACATTTTTATTTATAATCACACATACAAGTCTGATGATTTATATGCGTGTAGCCATCCTGCTTTCCTGCTTATTGTCAGCTATTAACTACTAGAGCAAACACTACTGCGTCAGACGCTGTTTCTTCTGTAGTCACAACCGGATTGACAGGACAAGCCGGCCAGGATGCTGCTTAACGCCACTGAGAACGACCCCATAAAAAAAAAAAGCTAATGCTGTATGTCGATAAGATGCATCTTTATTCTGAAATTTCTAAATATACTAAGCCTCCGAAAACTTCCAAACATCTTGTTGTGACAGTCAAAAAAAAAAAAAAGAAAAAAAAAAAAAAGATGTTTTTCGCAGTTGAACACTTGAACTACTGTCTCTTTCCTAAAAGCAGATTTTTTTTCCTTTAAATAATCCAGCATTCGTACCAACAGCAATGCAACCAAGTGGCCAAGAGTCGGCTAAACAAAATCAGGAACCAAAAAAAAAAAACCACCACGACCAACAAACATTAAAATTAAAATATAAAGTACACCATTCAAGTAATAAATAACCTACCGTGAAGTATACTGTATACTGTATGAAATAAAATTCATTTATGTCATATGAACAGTTTGACAGCTAAACACGATAAACTGCATTTTCACTTATTTTGGCAAATTATTATTCTCTGGCACTCAAGGTGGTCTATAATGAAACGTTTCATTAAGGAAAAATATTATAAACATAAATATATATATAATTAAATGCTATATAACCTCATTTTAGAAGCTTTAACCAACGGCATTTTAGCACAACACATACAATATTTCTTTTTTTTTTTTTTTTATCAAAAGTCAACACCACCGGACAAACCAATCGCAGCCCTTTCTTTTGGTCATGTGATTAGAAAACCGAAACCTGTGTAATGCAGTGGCAGCCATGAGTGAACTTCTTTGGGGAGGCAAAGAAAAAGGACGTTTTCATTGTTACTTCAATTGCAGTTACCCCGGCATTGATGGAGTGCAGGTGGATGTCGCTTAATATCTGTGAAACATTCTGTTAAATAAGACGTTATGTGGCTTGGATGTTGTGTGAAAACCATATCATATACTAAATAAAGTTAGTTTGTAGTGCAACCTTCTGTTTTACTCCAAATAAATAATGCATATTATATTTTCCTTTCTCTTACTCCTATCACTAGCCCTGGTTTAATGCATTTGCGAGCAATTATACACTTATGGTAATATTTTACATTTAAAATTAAGCAGATATATAACATTAAATCACTCTAAAGATGCATGAACTTTGTGTACGAAACACATGAGAGATGCACATGCTGTGTGCGGGAAGCTGCTGCTGTTCACTAAACCATCTTAAAATCTCATGGGAGCACTGGTGTATGCATATAGTCAGTCAATGCACAAATGAGTGTTAAACGGTGCATAACTGTACTATGATCAACGGATGATGCGCTGTAGACTAAACGTTTTGTATTGTTTATCATCTTCAACAGTCTGTAATTAAAAAGGCTTTGTGTGCAGCAAAACAACAACAAATTTACTGTCTGATTCAATAAAGCCAAATCACATTTAAAACAGGTTTGCTATTTTTTTTCTATTAAACCTCAACCAACATGTTACTGATACTAAATGGCATACTTATATTACCACAAACACAACTACAGCCTGATTTATCCATTGTAGCAAAACTGTGGGAAGTGGAGTTATAGCTTTTTGAAATGAATGAATGAATAAATAAATAAATAAATAAATAAATAAATCGCACGAAATTAACTTTTGTATAACCCAAACAATTTTAACTTAAAAATCTGTGCTTTTAAACATCCTCGTGATGGCACAAACATGTAAACATGCACAAAATATATCGGTTTGCAATACGTCTTGGTTTATTCGGGGAAACTGCTCGCATGTTCATCGCTCATCACAAATAAGTCAAAACAAAAATAACTGTAAGAGAGGGCAGGATTGGTCAGTATTCCTTAGGGAGAGTTTCGGATATTGTTTGTTCGTTCCTGCCAGGAACTGTGTCAAACATCTGGGTGAAGGTGGCTGGAACAAAACTGGAGAAGATGAACAGGCAGTGTTTCTTTGACCACACACAAAAAATAAATAAAAAACAAACAAACACAAAAAAAAAAACTTCCGTGTCCCAGGAAGTACTGTATTGTTATTTCTAATTAATTCTATTTATTCACTTATTCATCTTCAGTAACTGCTTTATCAGTGTTTTGGTGGCTCTGTGGCTGTTTAGAGAAACAATTAAGTACTGGGGTTTTCTTTTGGAAGGTGGGAGATAAGTGAGGGAACCATGGACATATACCTAGTCCATACAGAACCGAGCTGAGGATTGATGATGATGATGATGATAATGATGATGATGAGACCCTGGAGCTACAGTATGAGAACACGGTGTTGCACTACATGCTGGGGCTGCACTTAATCAACATTAGGTCTGTAGTAACAGATAAGCCGCTAGCAATAACATTTTTACAGCGAGGCTGGGACATTGCACCGGCAATTTATTATTTTTCCCCTGTGGTCTCTAAACTTTTCTCATCCAAATTTTGAACACTATAGCTGTATCAGCATAACATACCAAATTCATCACCTGCTTTATCAGTCAGACTTGGGTAATAGCACCAGTACCCAGGGCTCATCTTAATTACTTCTAAGTTCACAGTGTAGAGTGTGTACCGTGAAACCAGTTTCAATGAAACACAAAAAGTTTTAACTGGAATTAGGTGACTTCTCAGTGTGCCAGTCCTAGAAAACGGACATCATTATGACACAAAGCAGTTACATTTCAGAACGAGACTGAGATGGCTGAAAACTCCCCCTTGTTTATTTTATTTATTTCATGAAAGCACAAAATGTTGGTGATATTGTGAGTGTACACAAACTAATGTAGACCTTTTGTAGATTCTAACAGTATATTGTTCAATTAAGAACAATATAGCTTACCAATTTTATAACATAAATATTAATGTAAATTCAACTATTTTTTATTAAATATCAAAAATAATACAATATAAATGTTCTAATACTGTAGGAAGAACAGAAATTAACCGTAGAGGAAGTGTAATGTATTAAGCTGAGTTTGAAATGAAATTAAAGTGTTTTGGGAGCATATTTAGGGTTTAAACAATAAAAACAGGAATTTGACCATATCCAAAAATTTGCGGTTTTTAACAATTCCCGGGTGCTCTGGGAATTTCGGGGTCGACTGTATTACAGTTACATGTACAATCAAAAATTATGGGAGTATTTTAAGTTCTTTTCTCTGTTATCAGGAAAAAAATGGAAGTCACCCGGCCGGTGGGTTTGTAGACACCAGAAAGTTAATGAATGAACCCGAGTCTAATCTTATAACAGTAACTTCATACATTATGCATGTTTTATCAAAAAAAAGCAGCAAAGCTGCAGCAGCATGAACAAAATTTATCATCTTTCCAAAATTATGTCTTGCCTCGATGTAAAATACTTCTTTTTTTATTTTTATAGGTTGTGATTTAACCATTTCACAGTAATCTAGCTAAACGTAAGGATTAACATAAGAAATAAACCATGACTGGTATTCAAACACACCAGAGCTACAGTTTCCGCTCAGAAGCTGATTATTTTCCAATAACAGCATGTGCCCAAGTGTTTTGTTCACCAGATATCACTGGAATGTTTCTTTTTTAAGCTAAGGCATGTTTTTTTTTTTTTTAAGACTTTTTGCTTACTTAGTAGATGTCAGTGCCAAAGCTTACATTCAAAACCAGTCACGGAAGAACTTTCATCAAGCAAACACATCTGCTACTGTTACGTCATCTAAAACAACACTATCCCAAACTCCTGAACTAGCTGGTGTGTGGAACAAGAGAGTCAACTCCCTACATAGTGCACTAGCTTTGAATCATTTTCTGAAGTGTGAATGAATGATTGAATAAATGAATGAATATTTATAAGCAGAGCTTATAAATGACCTTTTCATATTCTGACACAGTAGACTCCTTCCATTACACTTAAATATACATATTGTTTTCACCACATTAACAATCACAAGCATGTATTTATCACCCGCCTTTTTTTTTTTTTTTTGGAGACAATTTAAAGACGTACACTACCACTTGAAAGTTAGGGATCATTGCAAATGTCTTACTGATTTATTTTCTACATTCTACAACAATGCTGGTGATTTCAAAACTATGAAATAACACACTGCATTAGGTAATTATGTAACAGCACCAACAAGAGTCAGGTGTGTATTTTAAGACACAAAGGTCAGCTGTTCTGGAACAGTTCAGTAGAACTACATTAGAACAATAGAACATTGTTGTCAAGTGCATTTGCAAAACCCGTCAAGCACCGTGATGAAACCGGCTCTCATGAAGACCATCACAGGAAAACAAGACCAAAACTCACCTCTGCTGCTTCGTTTTGTGTTACCAGCCTCAGAAATCACCAATTAACAACCAGCACCTCAGATTAGAGCCGGTATGAAGACTTTACAGAGCATAAGTAGCAGAAATATCTCAACAGCAACTGTTCAAAGGAGATTATTGTATATTTTGGACGCCATCAGCATTAAGAAATAAAAAACGAATAAAGAAATAAAAATCAGGAACGAGCCTGGAGTTAGAAAGTGAATAAATGATCATCTGGTGATTTAAATATTTATTGACTTCAAACACGTTGTATCAGAGATGGGATTGTGAAGTGTGATTCTTGTGTGCGCCAATTCACGTGTCGCCACACTGACTCCAAAATCAGTTTTATTTTTAAAACAATTTATTACATTAATAATCAGCTGTTGACTGGAAATGGCTGTTTTTCAGCTTGATCAGTCATGAATGATTAATTTTCAACATGAATGATTCGGTGCTGAGTGCAAGAACATCCGAACGATGTAACAGACTCTTTTTTTAATCTGTGTTACATTATTACAGTTGCACACAGTTAAACCCAGACATAACCCCCGACTCTGTGAATTAATTAGTCTCAAAATCAAGCCATTACACATTCTCACATAAAGCTGTCCTGCTCAACACACACTCAAGACTTTGGATGCGTTTGAGGCGGTAAAACACTGCTGTTTCTTTATAATCCTACAGGAGTTGCGCTGTGTGTAATTTAAGTTAAGTGTTAAACTGTGGTATTTAAAGTTATTAGGTATTGTTTAAATGCTGAAGTTGTTTTTTAAGCGAGAAAATTTATGTTATAAGGAACAGGTGAAGCTGTTAATAGAACTAAGTTATAAAACTTTTAATTCATGACAACTATTTTTAAAAGGTATATGACCTTTGTAAGTATTGTAACAAATCAGAAAAATTTTATATTGAATATCGGGATATTTATAGGATTGTGATACTTACAGAATCACAATATAAACTAGGTATCGTGATAACATCATTATATATTATACATGTCTGCATCATTTTTGTTTTCCCTACTTTGTAAACAAATCCCTACAAAATAAACAAGATGAAATAACATCTGGACCTTTTTTTTTTTTTAAATATCCAAAACTTTCACAAACTCTTCCGAAAGTCATGTGACTAGGGCTCATTATACCATTTGAGGCTGACAGTAAGAAGAGACGTAAAGTGGCACCAAACTTTTTTTTTTTTTTTAATCAGTAGAGTTTATATAGGACAGCTGTTTTTCATACATTCTTTCACTATCTATATCACTTTCTTATCCTGTACACAGGGTGGTGAGGGCCTGGAGCTTATCCCAGGAGACTTAGGGCACGAAGTGGGCATAGTACACATCTAGCAAGCTTCCAATTCATTGCAGGGCATGCACACACATATGTGCACAGTACAGGGCAATTTGGGAACAAAAAGTAGCATGCTTGTCTTTGGACTGTCGGAGGAAACCCACCAAGCACAAGAAAAATAGTGCAAATTCCATACACACTAAAGCGCGAATTGAACCCGGACCCTGGAGGTGCAAGGCGACAGTGCTAACCTCTAAACCACCGTGCAGAACAGGTTGTGCAGAATGTGCAAGGGTGTAACAGGGGAAAAATATGGCAGGTAGTTTTGACAGCAGCAGTATGAGTCAACGACAGTAACAGCAGTATGAATATGAAATGAAGTGATGTGTGTGTCAGCAGCAGCATTTATGTGTAAACCAGAACCAGAAATATGCAACTGGTTCTGGTGCCACCAGCCATGTACATTTCTAAACAAAATTTGAATATTTTATGTCTGTTTCATTTTTATTTTGGATGTTTACACACTGCAATCCAAAAAAAAAAAAAAAAAAAGATCAGAATTTACGTAATGTACAGGTATCTTATCTCATGTACTGTACACGCTCAAAGTCGTCTTAGCCCACAGATCAAACAAATCGCAATCAACAGAAACAATGACCAACTGCTGCTGATTTGGAAAACTAATCAACACCCAGTGACTGCTGTGATATAAAGCAGTTCAGTTTCATCCACAAATAATCTCTCTCACACACACATACACAGAAATTACGTTGGAATGACGTCAAATGATTTCCCCACGGGTCTGACGTCACGACACTGTGGTGGTGGAGGTGTAGGATTACTGAAATATTTCTTTCTTCTAAGACTGCATTTGATCACCACGTGACCTGGACTGCTAATTACACAACCTTCAACGCTACACCGCGGGAAAAGAACGCGATGTCCATGAGAGAAATAAAAAAACGACACTTTTGGTCTTCCTGTTTAGCAAAGTGACGTCATCTTGGAAATCATCGCGTGTCTTCTGATTTGCAATGAAAACCACAAAGCAGAACCCGACCCTGACCACGCCCTCTATCGCTTTCTTTTTAGGATATATGACTATATATATGTGTGTGTGCACATGAATTAAATCAGTTATCTTTTAATGACGTCCCTGTGAGAGACGTGTAGTCTGTTACTGCTCCTCTGACACTTCCCCCAGTTTCACCCTGGATTTAATATCACACACGGCGTTCAAACAGACAAGGTAAAATAAATAAATAAATAAATAAATAAATAAACCAGCCCCACGTACCTACAGGTCCGTCTTTATGTTTGGATACGTGCTTTCCATTCGCAGGCTTTTCGTGAACGCCGTTTCCAGTCTTCTTTCTCGACGCCATCTTTCTGAAGTGAATCATCGCCGCCCCTCTCTGTTCCTGCTCGCTCATACCTGTCATAAAATCCCGCACAATTCCAGCCAATCACAAACCAGTGCAGATCAATCGAACCTATCATATCCATCGTTTCCTCTCATGCCCCGCCTACTGATGTCCATGGGTTGCCTATGGTTACGCGCAGAACGCTGAGAAAACGAGCCCTGAGGCGAAGCGCGATGGAGAGCTCCATGTGTGAGTGTAACAGCGATAGTAGTTTATTATTTAAGGCTATTTTGGTTGTAAAATGTTACGGTAATATGGAAGTTTTTTTTGTTTTTGATTCACACAAAGTAAATGTAATAAATACATTTGAGGAAAAAGGTTCTTATTCGGGCTCTTGAGCGTTTTAGCGCGTTTGTGTGATTTTATTGCCACCTATTGGTTGCTAGCGGTATGACTTCATTACTTAATAAAATCCTCCATCCATCCACTGAGGCACCTCTGTAGTCCTACTGGGGGAGTGAAGGCCATTGGTGATTACCACTGTATTTATTCCCATTTATTTGACTGGCCTGCTTAACGTAAGGATCAAGTAGATCATTGGGTGTGTGTGTGTGTGTGTGTGTGTGTTGGGGGGGGGGGGGGGTTTGGATGTTTATGGTGTTAAAACTGGTCTTATAGGAAGATGAATGGGATTATTTCCATCATAAATAACAATACAATTAAACATAATAAAAAGAATTTTATTAAAAGTAAAAAAAAAAAAAGATATAGATTTTTTCAATACGCATCATGCCTTTGTGGAAAGCTGGAAAGATGTTTCATATACTGTACATTTGTAGGGGGAAAAAAGGAACATTTAGGAAGATAATACCAAAAAGAAATAATAATAATAATAATAATAATAATAATAATAAAAAAAACATTTAAAAAAAAGTCATTACACACAAACACCATGGAGCTAACTGTTTAACAATATTTCACAAGCATGTGTGCTATTGTACTGAATATCAGCATAGCTGGCCTTGAATAAAAATATCTGGATTCTACTATAGCGAGAAGTGTCCCTACTGCAGCACCACACAGCTTTGCTGCACATTCTCCTTTATTATAAATCCCTGCATGGAACCAACCGGTCTACTGTATATGTCCACCTTATCCCACATCTATTTTGGATTGTATAAGAAAAGATGATGGTCAAATTAATATGAAAGACATGATTATCTTTGTGGAGAGCCTCTACCCTGTGCACGGCATGTACTTTGAGTGAGGTGTATGAAGTAAAGACTTAACATAGAAAAGCAGATTTCTTTACTTTGTACAAAAAAAAAAAAAAAAACTTAAGACGTGATTTTATTTTGGAGTTTATTAATGCAGTCAAGCTACAGTGAAATGTTTTTTTTTTATCAGATTAGTAAGTACCATGTTAGTGAATTTGCTTGTTTTTTTTTATTTTGGGTTGCCAGGTAATGTATAATGTTCCACATATTGCAAATACTGTATATGAGGGACGTTCAAGTCAAACCGAGACTTGTGGTGAAATTTCTCATGAATGAAGGCATAAAACCGGCTGTCTTTTTTTAAAAGACTTGAAAAGCGCAGTACAGTGACTCTTAGCTGCAGTCAAATATTTGAATGGTGCAAACATTTTTTTACAAGGCTGTACATCCGTGAATGACGATCTCGGCTGAGATGACTCAGATGGAATATCTGAACCTTGACAATCGACAGATAACTTAAACAGTCACCATCTTGCAGAAGAGATGCATCTGTCTGTGGGAACTGTAGAGACAAACATTCATTCGCTTCAAGCCATTTCCACATGTTCGGGCCATTAAAGGAGTTCCTGAGAGGCCAGCGTTTCAGATGTGAAGCAGACAGTCAGATCATGGCTCCTTCTACCTTGATGTTATCCAGACACTAGTGATATATATAGCAGGGGATTATATAGAGAAATAAAGGGAGATTTTACTCTCATAACTGTGTTGTGTTATTCTGCACAATCCCAAAGTCCCGGTTTGACTTGAACACTCTGCATATATTATTAATCTGTTTCCTCCAACATTTCTTTTCTAGTTGTGTGAACTTGCTATTGGGTCGATATCTTTGCGGAAACCTGGCAACATCTGTCATGGACTTTAGCAAGCTGTTCATTAAAGCTCAACATTAAAGTAAAAAAATAAAACCGTAGTCTCTTAAGCTGGGAAACTCTCTCTGTTGCACTTTTTATGTGAATACTCCACCTGTGTTCATTTAGGATGCACCATCAGAATAATGCACTTCCAGTATATTTTGTTACACCCCTAAATTTATACCTACAACAGACAAAGCAAACAAAAGCAGTAAAGTTACATTATTATGAGTTTGTATCACATGGACCCTGACTGCTCACAGCCTCACATTCAGGGCTTCTCCAGCTGAATGTCGTCTTCGTCAGTGTTGATCACATCCTGGTAAGGGCCTTGGACGAGAGAACGCTGAATTTGGTGATATGTAGAATTGCAGTCATCTAGGTTCAGGCCCTGTAGGTATAAATGAGTGTAAATCCTTTTAGTTTTGTTCAAATTGTTTAATTTCATGTCAGGCAAATAATGATAACCTTCACTGATCATGCACATCATACAGAATGTATTTTTTAACCAAATGCTTACAGCTTAGTTGCACATCATTAATAATGAAAGTTTGCATAATGTTAAATGTAAAAAAAAAAAAAAAGCAGAAAATCATAAAATCCCAAAAGATATACCTCATAAATATTTTCTTCCTCTCTGCCCTTTCTTTTCTCCAGCTCATTCAAGCCCTTTGACTGTGTGAAAGAAAGAAAGCGAAAAGGCTGACATTAAGACTTAAGCTTTACTGAACCAGTAACCAACATTTTGCCACAGAAAATGAAACTTTACTGACATGCACGCTATGAAAAAAAAACAATATAAGCAATATATACACTGCTATTCTATTTTATCAAATCAAATGATCTTCAAAATATTAAGATGGTTTAAATTTCTTAGGAATTACTACAGTACCATCCATTCATTACCCAAAACACTTATCCAGTGTAGGGTTGCAGGGGGCCTGAAGTCTGTCTCCGGGAAATAACGGCACAAGGTGGGATACTATACATAATAGATGCGGTCGTATTACATTATTTTATATATTTAAATCTTTTTATTGTTCGTAAATTATTTTCATTATTGCAAGTTTAAAGCTGTAGTTTTTTCCTCGTCTATTATATTTTACATACCTTTTTAGAAATATATGCGTATACTAATAGGACAAGACTACTAAGGGCATAAAATCATATCTTGTAATTGATATAGTGTAATCCTGTGCATAAGTATAAATCATTTTATATACACTAGTGCGCAGAAGTCATAGGCATCCTGTGGTTTTTATTACAAACTTTGTATAGATTTAAAAATGTAATTTTATGACTAAGCCAGCATTAAAAATCGATTTTCATACATTGGTATTCCATGACAAAATAATAATAATAAATAAAAAAAAATGGTAAGGGAATAGCGAAAGACAAAGAAGAAGAAGGTACGGATAAATATTTGTCTGCCAGAAAAGAAGGCAGTATATTATATGTAAGCCTACATTCTTTTAAGACCAAAAACAAAATGGAAGTTGTTGGGTTTTACACGCAAAAAGGAAGCAGGTGCAGCACAACAGTTCCATTTTAAGACTGCACAAATATTGTCCAGGAAATTGTCTTCCTCAAAGTGTCAGAATATATATATTCATATATATATATATAGTGCATATTATAATGGAATCAAATTGAACTATTTTAAAGTTCAATAGATTTTTCTGCACTATTTCCAGGTCCCTATTTAAATTTAAGCAAATGGTTGACATTTTGACTGCTTTGTACAAAAGGGCAGACTTTTATCATGTCTATTCTCTCACACTGTCATGAAAGGGGGAAAAAAACCCTATAAATATACAATTTATTGCAATATTTTCAATAAACCCTTAGTTTTAAGAACCCTTAAAGCAAAATGTCCATTGTGGTAGTGTACAGAGGCGGGAAATAAGAAAACGCTGAACTTGGTAGAATACTTACCGTAAGGTCAACTAAACACAATTCTTAATGTTTAATTTGAATTTTAATGATCGTTATTTATTTTTTTAGGAGGGAGGCAGAGAGACATGTCATCCTGTATGAATCCATATCAATGGTGTCGAAGAAACTAGAACGTTACACTTTTTTTTTTTACTTTAGTATATGTACAGTACCGAGTAAAGCACAAATCCTCCAAAATAGTGTACAACTTTTTTACTCAGAATATATTCCTCCTATTGATGTAAGAAATATTGCCATTGCTTATTTGTGGATGTTATAATCAGGTGTATGTGTATTTTGCACGTCCATATGTAAAAGACCTTGCAGATAAGAGCGATGCCAGGAAGTAGCACAAACAGCAGCAGGAAAACCCCTTCAGCAGTGATGATGCTGTTCTTACTCGTCTCACTGATTCCCAGGATCATATTTATGGGCTCTAATGAGGAACACAGATTCGGTTGGTAGATAAGTGGTTTCTTCTTTCTATCAAATATCGCTTGCGCTCATTTTACATAGGGTTGTACACCGACCAGCCATAACATTATAACATTACAGGTTACGTGCATAACACATGACTATCCCATTATAATGTCTTGGAAGCAGAAAAAAATTGGGAAGCATTAGGATTTTAGCAATTGCAAAAAGAGCCAAATTGTGATGCCTGGAAGACTCCAGCTCCTGTTGGACCTACAAAAGTGGTCCAAGGTAGATAAAAACCTGTAAACCGGTGACAGGGTCATGGGAGGCCGAGGACAAAGTTGTCGCCTATAGAAAGGTCTTGAAATACACTATGCATCACAGTCGATGTTGACTTACCACTGCTATAATGGTGCTATAATGTTATGGCTGATCAGTGTATGTGTTAAACGTATATAACTTATTATACATTTAAATCATGAATTATTAGTGCTCCTATGAGAAAGCAAACATAACAGAACTTTATGATATTTTCCACTCACCATATACTTGTAAAAAGGTGCCTGGTGTATAGATTGGTGTGCTGTTGGTGTTTTCTTCTGTTAGAGCACATTGATACAGGGCTGTATCATTCACCACGATGTCGTCAAGGATCAGATTAGAGCATTTCAATTCTTTCGTATTTATTATTTTATTTTTGGTTTTTTCAACTTTCACTCGATTAAACGTATCATTCACAAACGAAGATTCAGTCATGTTATTTGAAATCATGACATGCTTCATCCACTTGACGATCAAATTTTCGTTGGTGGAGGAGTAACAGCACTGCATGGTGGCTATCTCCGAGATGGCGAGCCTCAACCCGGGACGGTCATGCCACACTGTTATCTTGGACGTCCTGGCAGCATCGGCAGCTGCTAATGAAAAAGAATCAAGAAGCAACAGGTTTATTTTACTGTACGTTAGCTTTACATAAATCTCAGATTTTTAAATATTAATATAGTGACATAGTTTGGTGCATGTAATCCAATCAGCCAATCATGTAGCAGCTTGACAGTTGGACACCCCCCCATTGAAGTCTAGCGTGGTCTTCTGTTACTCCTCTGCCCATAGGTTCAACATGTTGCACCACAACCTTTAGGTCACTCTTAAACTCACTCTGGCCATTCTTCTTTGCCTTCACATCTGCAGAACAGCTGCTCACTGTATGTTTGAATGTTTCCCTGGGTTCTGCGTAAACCGTCTTAAAGGGACTTGTTGTGTGTGAAAATCCCTGGAGATCAGATGTTTCTGAAACACTCAGACCAGCCTATCTGGCATCAACAACCACGCCAGGGTGATAATAACTGACAACATGACATTTCTTATTGTTATTCTGATGCTACATGAACATTAACTGAAACTGTATACTTGCATCTGCAGGAGTGTATGAACCCGAGATGCTTGGCTGATTAGACGTTTGCATGAATGAGAAGGTTTCCCTACAGAAGTAGGCAGGAAGTGTATATAGCTCTATAGATTTTGGTTCCTTGAGATAATTAAGCACAAATATGTTTTTTTTTTTTTCGGAAGCATCTTTACCAAGAATGCCAATAATTCCAGTCCTGACTAATGAAATATATACTGTATACTGTATGCACAAAGAGATTGGAGACCTAGTAAGATGAAGTAACTGGAGATAAGCTCTAGTGAACCAAAACAGTTACAGTAAGACATCTGTTGCACTATATATATATATATATATATATATATATATATATATATATATATATATATATATATATATATAAATTTCTGTTCATTTTTTTTTTTTTTTTTTGAAATAGACAATAGAAAAAACACAGTTTAGAAAAAGAAAAAAAAAAGGTCACACATGGCTACTGTAATTATCAGACTGAGCATCTTTATTAAATAACAGACACCCGACAAAGGATGACTGAAAAAACCTTTAATGGACAGGAGACTCTAAATGTGCGGCTTTTACATCAGAAAGAAGAACAGTAAAGCTTATTTACTGTGGGAGGGAAGGGAACAAGACGCCATCGGTCGAGCATGTTAGAGGAGATGTGATGATCTGGAGATGTTCTGGTCCTGGTTGTATGTTTGTATAGAGAAATGAAACTTGAACAAAGAAGCTCATCACGGCACTTTGCGACTCCACACGCTGTGGATTCACTTGATTGGATGCAGTTTCGTCCTACAGCAGGACGATGACCAACACAAGCCTCTCCGGGCCTCCGGAACCGCTGCGGGAGCAAAATGTGCAAAAATACCCACTGAGCTGATCCAAGAGCCGAATCCAGCAGACTACAGTGGTCCAGTGCTGAAGGTCTGCAAAGGAAAGACTCGTTGTCTTATTTCTAACAGACATCACAACGTCTAACCTCATTTAACGTCTGGACTATATGCTTATTCCTGTTGACACTGATGGATTAAAAAAGTAATGGAAAATGTGATCCAGTCTGAGTGATTTTAAACTTTTGAATGAAGCAACGTTCAGTAACCACATGGAAAAAAGAACAATAATAAGTACACCCTATAACTCTGTGACGTGTAAAACATGTTTTAGTCTCTTGCATCATTGTCTTTGTAAAGTTTCCATTTTTGTCATTTTCATTTCAACACAAACATTTATTGTGCTCGCTCAAACTCCTCAAGGGGCCGGCGTGTCATTAAACTCGCCGTGGGAAAATCCAGAGTTCTCTGAGTGATATCGAGGTGGGGGGTTTCCCCTCTGTTCTCCCACCTGCTGAATCACACTTCGTCTGGAGGTCACATGATGAACGTCTCGCCACCTCTCAGCACTGAACACTCGAGGCTGAGCTCGCCGGGACGCTCACTCCTGGGGAAACGGACTATTTATATTGTTAGGTGATGAACTCAAACTGCAGACTCTCAGGACTGATGCTGTTTCCTCTCGGCATGATGTCGACACACACCAGACGGAATCTACAACACCTGACTGCTAAAGGCTTTTTTTTTCTTCTTCTTCTTCTTCTTGATGATTAAAAATCTCATTAGTCACAACCAGCTGCTAATTTCCCTCTTGATAACAGGGAGTAGGAAGGGTGTACTTATTTATTCCTACCAGGGTTCAAAATCTTGGTTTCACTGCATATAGACGTCTGTTGCATTTGCTGGTAGATTTGTTACAGCTATAGTGACGATCAGCTGCGCAGTAACATCACCTGTTCAGAGCCTTGATCGAACCCTTTCCCTCCCTCACTCAGCAGTGGAGAATTCGCTGGCTGTCTGACTTGGTGATGAAAGAAATGGGATTTTTTTTAAAAATCCAAAGTAGCAAAATATATTTTAGCATAAGTTTGAAATGGTATTTATTCATTAATCTTCCTTGATTTCTTATCTTTTGCAGGAAATTCCACTTCGCCTGCTTGCTTCAGTACCAAACCAAGCGTGTGTGTGTGTGTGTGTGTGTGTGTGTGTGTGTGTGTGTGTGTGTGTGTGTGTGTGTGTGTGTGTAAACATGCCAGTCTGACGGATCTGTTTACCCACAAACAGTGTACACTTTCTGTAGGAACTGTAATTCTTTGATATTTTAAAGAATGTTATTCTGAGTATTGCATATGTGTCCTAGTGCAGGACGTAAACATTTCATTTCTAAATGTAAGTAGACGGATATGCGTGTAATGGTTTGGGCGCATGGATAAGAATCTACACATATGCATTGGATACATACACATATGGGCAGGGCAGAGAGGCATTAACGTGCTCTATATATACACTGTCACTTCGTTAGGTACACGGGTGCCACTGCTCGTTAACGGAAATATCTAATATCTAATCACACGGCGGCAACTCCATGCATTTAGGAATGTAGACCCGGTGGAGATGACTTTGAATGTGGCATGGATGTTGGGACAAACTGCTGATGTACTGCTCTCTCATCCAGCAGATGTTTTATCACTGCAGGATAAAGGCAGCCGATGCCAACAGACTCAACAGGCTTATTAGGAAAGCCGTCTCTGTCATTGGGGTGGAGCTGGAGTCTCTGGTGGAGGTGAATGAAGAAGAAACATCTCAGGATATCTAACCAAAATGTCCCATCTGCTGCATGCCACACCCTGCAACCCCCAGTGAGGGCAGAGCTCTGGGAGAAGATGTCGTGTTGAGGTCAGAGGTCAGAGAGGAATTAGTGGGACTGGTTCAAGCTGATTCAAATAACATCTCGTTCCACCCAAGGTCTGCTGAAGAGCGCCTCTGAAAGCACAACACGTGAAGCAGATGTGCTACAGCTGCAGAAGACCACACCAGGTGTCACTCCTGTCAGAGAAGAACAGGAAACTGAGGCTACAGGCCACATGGGCTCACCAACATCAGACTTCAGAAGATCAGAAAAACATCACCTGGTCTGATGAGACTCGGTTTCTGCTGCGACGTTCAGGTGGTCGGGTCAGAATTTGCCGCATACAACATGAAAGCATGGATCCATCCTGCCGTGTATCAGCGGTTCAGGCTGGTGGTGGTTTGGGAGAGAGACTGTTTCTCGGTACACTTTGGGGCCCCTGGTTTAAAACCCACAGCCCCCCTGAGTGCTGTAGCAGCGCGTGTCCGTCCCTGTATGAGCACACGCTGAGTCACGAAGCTGAAATCATCTCACACTGGTTCATTGATCATGACAGTGAGGTCACTGCACTCACACGCCTCCACACTCAACTGCATGACGTTATCACATTAACATGGACCAAAATAAGGAATGTTTCCAAAGTTCCCCGGGCCATCGGAGAGGTGAAGCGCGCAAACGCCCAGAGAATCCACAAACACTTCAGGGACAGCAAGTCTGCTGATGACACGACCGTGGTGGGACTCATCAGCAAGAAGGACGAGTCGGAGAGTCGACGAGTCAGCGTACAGAGAGGAAGTGCAGAGGATAACAGACTGGTGTAAAGACAACAACCTGCCTCTGAACGTCGATGAGACAAAAGAGATGGTTGTTGACCTCAGGAGGACACGAGCGACCGGCTCCCTGCTGTGTATCAGAGTCTAGTTAGTTTCTGTTAATTGACGTTGCTAGTTTCTGTTGCGTGCAGCACCTCGGTCCTGGAGGAAGGTTGTTTCCTTCCACTCTGTATTGACTGTATGTGGTTCAAATGACAATAAAAGCCGACTTGAACTTGAACTGACCTAGCGTGACCTGGCATTAGTACCAACGACAGGTTATCGTAGTTAAAGCTTCCCAGTTTATGTTACCCAATTAGCAAAACTTATCTCAACATGTAGTTTCAAATTAAACATAAAAAAGGAAGCAGGTTGTTCTAAATCCACTTTGATCTGTATTGATTCCCAAAGACTACAAATACAAAACAAAGTTGAAACTTTATCTGCTTGACTGATTCACGTAAATGCGCTGATTCTGAAGCTGATTCCTGCAGTTGAGTTGAGCCTGGACAGTTGAGGACCTGTTCTCCAGGGAGGCCTGTGGGGCCGAGTAAGGGGCTGCGCATTGGGGTAATTCTGAATGTCTTCAGAAGGATCAGAGGACACACATGGAGAGGAGGAAGGTCATTAAAGTGTATGAGCGCGTGACTGGAGGACTGCGCGAGTGATCAGGTGTCCCTAATTAAGGCGTCTGAAACTTTAAACAAACTAAATCTACAATCGAGAACCTGACTCGGTCCAACTATATTATATTACCTGTCAGCAATTTCCGGACACACAACCCAGCCGAAGTGTAAATCAGACGTCTGTGACGGTCCGTGCATGAGAGAGCTGCTTCCACACATGCTAGTGCTAATTTCCTGCTTCATTTTATTTTATGAGCGTGTTATTTTTTCATGATGTTTATCAGATCAGATCACCTGTACCGCTCTCTCTCTCTCTCTCTCTCTCTAATAAAACACAACGCTTACTGGCCTCTATTAATGATTGTCTAAGAGGGATTGTGTGCGAGCACTCCGACCCTGTTGAGTTTTATTGTTTCCTATAAAGTGCGCCGGGCCTGGCCTCGGGGGTTAAACACTCCGGAACCTTCTCTGAAATGTGGATGAGACTCGCCGTAATTCGCCGTAATAGTGGATCGTTTAATGAACTCGTCTTTTCGATGATTCTCACAAGAGGAATGTCGTGCATGCTAAATGGATTCGGCGGAATGGAAATGGGAATGTTTTGATGGCGGCGAGCCGGAAGTTTTAGGCGCATCGTAAATAGAGGCCCGAACAGATGTTTTGCCAAATACAGAGCCAATTCCGCAGTGCTGTATTAACGTGGAAAGTGTCGAGTTTAACGCACAGCTGACCTCAAATAAACTCCGAAAGCGTTAGCTTGCGTAGGTCAGAGCCACAGATCACACTGTAACAATGATTCAAATACAAAAAAGCACCATTTTACAATAAAACATTCTGTTTCAAGTGTACCATTAAATATGTTTAAATCTAAAAAGAATAGTTGGGTTTTCTCTGTTAAAGCCAAGATTGTTTAAATGTGGAGAAATGTGTCATATTACCGCTGAAGACCTACAGTGTATACGATGCTTTATTTTAAGATGGAGTAAGTATTCACACACTTTGCATGAGTTTACGACGTGAGTTTTATCTTCACACCCAGTAAACACTGCACCTGATGGCAGGTAATAAAGAGGGCAGGAATGACAAAGTGCAGTGTTTCCACAACAGACATGTTTCTACACCAGCAGGCAGTTAGAACATCGCGCCGTGTGTTTGGGACATTTTGCTCCGTGTCCTGGTGATGATGACAATTAAATATCACATTAATTGAAGAGCATCTCCAGCTATCATTCCTGCCCACACACAGACTGTAGGACCTCAGATCCACAGGAGACACATGGAGACACGTCATTGTACTGTATTCATTTCCCTGTGTGTCCCCTCTCTCTCTCTCTCTCTCTCTCTCTCTCATTTGTAAGTTAAAAGTTAAATGTGTTGTGAAGCATTACGACTGGCAGCACTTGAACAAATATTAAACCTGACACACAGAAAGTGAAACACTGGAGTCTTCAGCGCTGTCTGCTGTTTATTGTGTACACAACCTTCATGTGTGTATTGCAGCACAGTGTATGATAACGCCTCCTCACACACGCATGCTTACAGGTGTGCACGCTTCCCGCGCAGGGTTTAACAGCCGACAGGTAACAGCAGCAGCAGCAGTGTGTGTGTGTGTGTGTGTGTGTGTGTGTGTGTGTGTGTGTGTGTGTGTGTGTGCGCGCGCGCACTGGACTTGAAGCGAGCGAGACTTATCCCTACAGAGACGTGTACAGCTAATCTGTGCCGATCCTCACAGCTCACCTGGACAGGAGGAGAACGGTGAGTGTGTGTCGCTCCGCTCTTTAGTCATCTAAATCAGTGTGTGTGTGTGCGTGTGTGTGTGTGTGTGTGTGTGTGGTGAGCATGCAGTTTACTCAGTCAAGCTTTAAGAATCAGCACTGCACCACTTCTTGTTAGTTTGTTTATGTCTCACACACTGAAAAATCTGGTGGGAAAAAAACAAAGGAACGTGGCACAGTGACCAGAAAAGGATTTTCGATCTGCACCTCATTTTCAGCTTCTTATTCAAACCCCACTGAGTCACCAGAGAGGATTAGAGAAACTGCTCAGCTCCAGGGTCACACTGAGTCGGCCGATCACTGCACTACTGCTCACACTGGGTGTTTCTGTTCGTCCGAGGTTCTTAATTTAGATTTTAGAATGATCTCAACAATGTCAAGGTCACAGCAAGGTCAAGCGCCTGAAAGCACAGTGGGGGTGGGGTGGAGTCATAGAGTTTGACGTGTCCCAACATTCAAAGCATTGTCCAAGGTGTGTGAAACGCTCCAAACCTGAGGGAATCTTTGGGACGGGATCAAATTCTTTTTATAGGATGAATGTATAATAATTATTATTTGTCACATGGACTTTACAGCCCAGTGAAACATTCTTTTGCATTTCCCAGTTAAACCGGGGTCAGCCAGGTTACAGCGCCCCCTGTTGAACGAGATGGGGTTAAAGTCTTTGCTTAAGGGCTCAACTTTGCGATGCTGGGGCTCGAACCCACGCCCTTCTGATCAGTAACCCAGTAACCCACAACCTTAACCATTTGAGACACCAAGGCTCCTATTATGGAGTGAGTATGTTTGGGGTGACGATGCCGTAAACCCTTTAACGTCACACAGACCACTGATTTATAGAGGAAAAGTAGGAGACATGCATTATGATCGCTTTAAGCACGAATAGGATTTTGCTAATTCTTCTGTTTTAGAAAAAACTCCTTGTCTTATACGATGTAATCTGCAAAAAAATCCCATAATAGCAGCAGACCTTTTCTTCCCTATGATGATAAATGTCAGCCACAGGGGCAAACGGGGCGGAGCCTAAATCTTTTTTCATCACATCATTCATCAAATATTAATCTCCATAAAGTCCTGATTCACAACCTCAAACATTTTTTTTTATTTAACTGAAATCTGAGTTATCTGTTCTGAGTGTGGTATGATTTATAAATTGATGTTTGACTTCGGCCCTATTAGTTATTATTACACCATGTGGTCATGAATGGGAATTTAGACATGAATGGGGCTGGAGTTTCTTAATATTGGGAATCTTGGGAAGGGAAAGGGGGTAATGGAAATGTTAATGTCTGAAGATTAGAAATAAAGAATTCAATAAATGCCTGTTTTCCCAGCCAGTGTTCGAGGTTATGATGATAAATGTGTCTCCCTTTTCCAAAGGCCAATTGTTTTGGGTCTAGCGTCTGGAACTTTAGTGTGGCGAGGTGCCGGTGGGTTGCATTGTTTTACTGAAACCCGTCAAGTGCTGTTTAAATGATTATTAACCTCAAACACAGCAGAAGGTACCAATGGAATCACTCAAAACGAGCTGAACACTGGATGACTGGGTGCCGTCTGCATTCTGCGTATTACAAAATCATCTGTAACTTACGGTGGCTGAGAAGTGCAAAACAAAATAACAAAACCGAAAACAATATAACAAATGAAAAAACAAAAAAACAAAACCGAAATCAAAATAACAAATTAAAAAACTAAATAACAAAACCGAAAACAAAATAACAAATTAAAAAAACAAAATAACAAAACCGAAAACAAAATAACAAATGAAAAAACAAAATAACAAAACCGAAATCAAAATAACAAATGAAAAAACAAAATAACAAAACCGAAATCAAAATAACAAATGAAAAAACTAAATAACAAAACCGAAATCAAAATAACTAATTAAAAAACTAAATAACAAAACTGAAAACAAAATAACAAATGAAAAAACAAAATAACAAAACCGAAATCAAAATAACAAATTAAAAAACAAAATAACAAAACCGAAATCAAAATAACAAATTAAAAAAACAAAATAACAAAACCGAAAACAAAATAACAAATAAAAAAACAAAATAACAAAACCAAAAACAAAATAACAAATTCCAAAACAATATAACAAAATCAAAACAAAATAACAAAACCAAAAACAATACAACAAATCAGAAAACACAACGACATATCCAGAAACAAAATACCAAATGAGAAAACACACGACAATTCAGTCAAACCGGAAGAGGTCGGTACAGTTTGCCAATGAAATTCTTGTCGCTGATTGGAAGAGACATCTGTCACTCAAAACATACAAGAAGTACTGTCAAGTGAAGTCAAACTTATTTTTAAAGCACATTTAACACAACTTAGTTGGCCATGGTGCTGTACAATCCTAAAATAATGAAAAATCCTTATAAGAAAATACATCTAAATGTCCGTGAGACTGCAGTACTTCCTGTATATTTTGAGTGACAGATGTTTCGTCCAATCAGCGGTAAGAATCAACATGCTTACGTTGGGTTGCGCATTAAATCCTACCGCTAATCTTGAGTGGCAGATGTCTCGTCCAATCAGTGGTAAGAATGTCATTCGCATGTGATTCTTACCGCTGATTGGACGAGACATCTGTTACTCAAAATATACAGGAAGTCCCGCAGTACTGCGGACATTTAGATGTGTTTTCATTTAAGGATTCATTTCGTTATTTTAGGATTTTACATCACTTTGGTCAACTAAGTTGTGTTAAATGTGCTTTTAAAATAAGTTTGGCTTCACTTGACAGTACTGCGTGTATGTTTTGAGTGACAGCTGTCTCTTCCAATCAGCGATAAGAATTTCATTTGCAAACTGTACCGACCTTTTCCGGTTTGACTGAATTGTCGTGTTTTCTAATTTGGTTTATTGTTTTAGGTTTTGTTATTTTGTTTTTTAATTTGTTATTTTGTTTTGGGTTTTGTTATTTTGTTTTTTTTAATTAGTTATTTTGTTTTGGGTTTTGTTATTTTGTTTTTTAATTTGTTATTTTATTTTGGGTTTTGTTATTTTGTTTTTTAATTTGTTATTTTGTTTTGGGTTTTGTTATTTTGTTTTTTTAATTTGTTATTTTGTTTTGGGTTTTGTTATTTTGTTTTATAATTTATTTTATTTTGGGTTTTGTTATTTTGTTTTTTAATTTGTTATTTTGTTTTGGGTTTTGTTTTTTTAATTTGTTATTTTGTTTTGGGTTTTGTTATTTTGTTTTTTAATTTGTTATTTTATTTTGGGTTTTGTTATTTTGTTTTTTAATTAGTTATTTTGTTTTGGGTTTTGTTATTTTGTTTTTTAATTTGTTATTTTGTTTTGGGTTTTGTTATTTTGTTTTGGGTTTTGTTATTTTGTTTTGGGTTTTGTTATTTTGTTT